>JAJPUD010006671.1:0-80323 GCA_023553655.1 Myrmecobius fasciatus | reverse complement strand
GGTTGAGATCCCCCACTATTATAGTTTTGCTGTCTATTTCTTCTTGCATCTCTCTGAACTTTTCCTCTAGGAATTTCCATGCTATACCACTTGGTGCATATATGTTTAGTATTGATATTGCTTCATCATCTATGGTACCCTTTAGGAAGATATAATTTCCTTCTTTGTCTCTTTTAATTAAGTATATCTTTGCTTTTACTTGGTCTGAGATCAGGATTGCTACCCCTGCTTTTTTTTGTTCACCTGAAGCATAATAGATTCTGCTCCAGCCTTTTACCTTCACCCTGTATGTATCTCTATGTTTTAAATGTGTTTCTTGTATACAATATATTGTTGGATTCTGGTTTTTAATCCAATCTGCTATCTGCTTCTGCTTTAAGGGAGAGTTCATTCCATTCCCATTCACAGTTAAAATAACTAATTCTGTATTTCCTGCCATCTTATTTACCCTAGCTTATGCTTTTCTCTTTCTTATCCCCTTTCCCTCCTCCCTACTATTTTGCTTTTGAAAACCACTTCCCTCAAACAATCCTTCCCCTTTAGAGCCCCACCCACCCCTTCCCCCCCCCTTTCCCTTCTGTTTCCTTATAAGTACGTCTATTATTCCCTCATATCCAAATCTGATGAGATGGAGATTAACCCAATTCTCATTCCCCTCCCTTTTCTCCCCTCAATCATTATAGGTTTTCTTTGCCTCTACATGTGATGTAATTTCCCTTATTTTACCTCCTTTTCCTCTTCTTCCAGTGTTATCCCTTTTTTACCTCTAATTTCTTTTTCAGTTTATCATATCATGATAATCATAAAATCACAATAAACATATCATAATAATCATAAAATCACAGTAGTCATATCATAATAATCATAAAATCACAGTAATCATATCATAATCATAATGTAATAATAGATTCATAAAATCAACCCTCATTCTATAAGTATCTATAACATAAATATAGTTCTCAAGAGTTTTTTTTTTCTTGTTACCTTTTTATGTTTCTCTTGTGTTCTGTGTTTGTAGATCAAATTTTTTGTTCAGTTCTGGTCTTTTCAGTAGAAATAGGTAAAATTCTCCTATATCATTGAATGACCATCTTCTTCCCTGGAAGATAATGCTCATTCTAGCTGGGTAACTTATTCTTGGCTGTAATCCAAGTTCCTTTGCCCTTTGGAATATCTGATTCCAGGCCCTTCGATCCTTCAAAGTAGAAGCTGCTAGGTCCTGTGTGATCCTAATTGTGGCTCCCCGATATTTAAATTGTTTCTTTCTGGCTTCTTGTAATATCTTTTCCTTGGTATGATAGTCTGGAATTTAGCCACGATATTTCTGGGGGACTTAATTTTTGGGATTCTTTCAGGAGGTGATTGGTTGATTGTTTCAAGGAGTATTTGGCCTTCTGGGTCTAAAATATCAGGACAGTTTTCTTTTATGATTTCCTGGAAGATAGTGTCTAGGTTTTTTTTTTATTTCATCACGGCTTTGAGGAAGCCTTATAATCCTTAGATTTTCTCTCCTAGATCTATTTTCCAGGTCAGTTGTTTTTCCTAGGAGATATTTCATGTTTTTCTTCTATCTTTTCATTTTTTTTGTTTTTGTTTGACTGATTCTTGAAGTCTTGATGAGACATTCATTTCCAATTGTTCGATTCTAATTTTTAATGTCTTATTTTCTCCAGTTACTGTTATTAGTTCCTTTTGCAATTGACCAATTACATTTTTTTGTTCATTGCATTCTTTTTCCATTTTTTCTATTTTATTTTGCAGTGATCTCATTTCGTTTCCCCATGTTTCTTCTAACTCTCTTTTAAGATTTTTTATGCAATCTTCAACGAAAGCCTTGTGACATGGAGACCAGTTTATGTCTCTCTTTGGGGCTTTTTCTGGAGTTGCTTTACCTTTAGGGGTCTCAGGATTTGAGGTCTGTTCTTCCCTCTCTCCATAAAAGTTGTCTATGGTGAGAGCTCTTTTTGGTTTTTTATTCATTTTTTTTTTAAAGGTGTGAGATCTGTTTAAGGCAAAGGTGGGACAGCTGCTTTAATTTGCCCTGGGGAACTTCTGCTGATTGAGTTATTTCAGGAACTGGGCAGTTCTGCTGATTGAATTATGTCAGGTGTTGGGCAGTTTTGCTGATTGAATTATTTCTGGTGCTGATCAGTCCTGTTGTTTTATTGATTGCTTTAAGGTGCTATGTAATGGCAGCTAGGTGCGATGCTCATCAGGGGTTCAGTGGTTCACAATCTACCCCCCACAAAAGGCAGACCCTCCAAACCACCTGCCCACAATCAGGACAGATTGGCCCGAGAGGCCCCCAGAAGACTCCCAGGTGTGTGAAAAGCACAATGCTCCCACTCCTGTTCCGACTCCTGTTCCAGCTCCCTGCTCCAGCTCCCTGCCCTGGTCTCCCTGTGCTGCAGTCTGGGTTCAGCAGATCACCCCCCTGCCCAATTAAAACAGACCTGTTTTGAAGTTCTTCCAGAGTATCTTCTTCTAGAATCGTGTTGTCCTCCAGATGTTGTGGATTTTTTTTTTGCTTCAAAATCAGTCTAGAGGCTTCATATGTTTTTGGTATGAGGGAAGGTTAGAGGAGGTTACAGAGACTCCTGTCTGATCTCTGCCACCATGGTTCCACCCCCTAAACTATTCTTCGACAGGTTTCTTGTGATGAGGTCAATCAATAATGATTACTGGTACTTTGGTACAGTGATGCCAGAGGAGCTAGGTTCAAATTCCACCTCTGACATTTACTAACCATGTGACCTTAGACAAGTAATTTAATTTCTCTGGCTTTTAATTTCCTAATTTATAAGATGAGGTAGAGGTCTGGACTAGATCTCCTATAAGGTCTCTTTTAGTTCTAAATCTTGATCCAATCATTTGAATTCAAAACCTGTCTCTGCTATTTACTATATAAGTGATCTTAAACAAATTATTTAATCTCTGAGCCTTAGGGCATTAATCTATATGCCCTCTAAGATTCCTTCCAGTTCTAAATCAGTGATCCTATCTACCATTTCATTCCAGATTTATTATTATTATTAATATTAAATACATGCCTACTAATTAAATATTTACCCTTAATTCATAATTCCCATCTATTTGTAACATTTTTCTAAATCAAAGAAGAATTCCACAGAAGTTTAATCCTCTGCAGTATACACTTCATTTTTTTTTTTCATGTTAAAAGTTGTTACTGAATCATGCATTTGCCTGATGGCTATCTGAAAAAAAAAATCCATTTCATGACAGTCATTCCCAAAGTGCAAAATATGGTCTGTGGTTTGGCATCATGCCCACTTAGCTTTCTGTAAGTAGTCCAACTCTCCATGAATATACAAACATGAAACAGACCTTGCTGAAATCCCATGAGATCATTGCTTGGAAAGGTAGAATCTCAAAAGCAAGAATGAATAACAGGAAAGAGAAGCCTCAATGAATATTAAGGAAGAAGATGAACCTAATTATTTGGAACAAATTATTAGACAGAGGTCAGAAACCTTTCTCATTCTATTCAACAATCTGGTTTTAAACTATAATCTTTAAGGGAAAGGAATATACATTTATATGACACTTACTATGTGCCAGTACTATGTGCTTAGTACTGTTTAGAAATACTGTCTCATTTGATCCTCACGAGAACCCTGGGAGGTAGGTGCTATTATCATCCCCATTTTACAGTTGAGGAAACTAAGACTAAGTGAAATTCAGCTGGAAGGTATCTCAGGCTAGATTTGAATTTAGGTCTTCCTAACTCCATGCCCGTTGCTCTATCCACTAAACCAGCAGCTTTAAGTTTCTTCATTCCTGTTTTTTCTGATCTTCCAAATTAGCATTTGTGCTAACAAAACCCAACATTCTTCCTCACAGTCAATTTGCCTTCTTTTGTTCTGTTCTAAATAACTTTCTCTTCTTTCTTACCCAGTCTCAAAACTTAGGGATCTGAATATTAGGATTTTATTTCTTTATCTCTTCTAAAAAAAACCCCTAACACTTTTCAATCATCACCAAAATTTATGCAATGCTGTGATAATATATAATATATACTATATATGTCAATATTTGATTCCAAGTCCAGGAAGACTACTAAAAAATCATGTTCTTAACCTTTTATCAATTTTATTTTTTCCTCTTTTCTATCTCTTTTTAATCATCTAGCCCTGGCCTCTCCATCCTTGCTATTATTGACAAAAATATCTTTCCCTTTATTCAACAGTGTCAATCCTTTTACTGGCCAAGACATTCAATCACTTGCTCAAACCATTTTTTGAGTTTTATGATAGAGTGTCATAAATGGAAAAAGACTTTTATGATTATATGGTTCAATATGCTCATTTTAGAATGAGCACTTTTATTAGGCCCAGAGAGATGAAATGATTTGCCCTGGATTGATATAGCTACTTAGGGGTAGTGTCAGGAATAGAACCCAGATCTCTTGATTCTCAATTTGAGAAAACATATAAACTCCAAATATTTTACATTTATTTGATATTTATTTGAAGAATTAATAAAGATATAACTAAGTATATGTGTATATATGCATGCATATACAATTCTGGGTATCAGTTTACAGAAGAGACTGTTTAAAGTAGAATTGTTTTATAATTTGGCTGTTTTCCAATTTCCTCTTCTACACGGAAAAGAATGATAGCGAGATTGCTTTTCTTGTAAGTTGTTTCTATGCCACCATGGTATCACCAGATCCTATGAAACTAAATACTTGCTTAGCAATTGATGTTTATCATCATGAAAGAACTGAGTACATTAGGCAAGAGTTGGATTTCAAGCCTAGTGGTTTGTTTGGGTCAACAGTTAATGTTGTATGCCAGGAGTGCCAATGCTTCAGTTACATGAGAGGATAATGTTAGTATCCTTGACAATGTCAGTATATATATGCCAGGGGTTATTCCATATTCCATGACTAAAACTGTTTAAGACATAATCTTAAGAAGCTTAAGCTATACTCTTCTTTCCTTCAATTTTACCACTGATGAAATAGTATTTTAGAGACAATTCTATATCATCTAAGCCAAGAGAAAAGCCCAATAATATCACTCCCCCGTATTAAAAAAGCTATAATGTCATTTATGCCTATGACACTTTCCTAATAAGTTCAAGGCAAAGGAAATAACTCAATTGCCTTAATACCAATTAATTTGCGCTCCTAAAACAATTATTCACCGTATGTCTAACTTTTGAAATACTGTCTACTAACTTCTGAAAAAGGAGAATGAATTCATAAGACATAACAACTGCAAAAGTATTTTGAACAAACTAATTATCCTATTACAAATGCAAGTTAGCTTTCTGTAGATGACAAGATTTTTTAAAAAATTGGCAGTATATAGTCATTCCCTTGCATGAGCTATTTATGAAATACATTGCTCTTCAACTTTCTAATCCTAAAATTTGCTATTAGGAGGCTTTTAATGGTGAAAGAACCTATGGAGAAATTTCTCCCAGGAAACAACAGTTGATAAGGGTTTAAAATTGCCTGAGAACCACATTAATAGCTGATAACACTGTTACTATGGAAGAAAAGACCCATGGTCAAGTGGAATGCCAATAATATGCAGATTGAAATTGTAAACTTCAATGGACTCAATACGGGAAGCATTCCAAACTACAAATAACTCAAAAAGCTATTTAAAATGGAATGTCCTGATTTTACTGTAACTCCACTTCATTAGGAAAGTTCTCATTTTCTTTAAGTTACTGGTATTTGAGCTGGCATCTTTCAACTATCCCCGGTTGATATTAATTCAAGACAGTCTATTTAAAATAACAAGTGCTTTACTACTGTTCTTAAGGTGTACTGTTGGATAAAATTTGGATTTTTACTCCCTTTTAAATACTGATAAAAACAGCACAAATGAACATTTTCACAACTGAGCAAACATTATATCTTCCAGAGGTGGGGTCAAGATAGCAAAACAGATGGAACAAATGAGCTCTCCTAATGTCCCCCTTCAAAACAACTTTAAAACTAATTCCTCAAATCAAATTCTGGATTTACAGAATAAACTGAGTTGAGTGAGACTTTTTTTTTTTCCTAGCCGAAGAAAATTCAGGAGACAGGAAGGAGAGATCTATGACATTAGGATGGAGCCCGACTCAGAATCCACATGGCAGCAATACCAGCGGTGGGCCTTGGAAATGGCAATGACAGAAGTAGTACCTTCAGGAGCTCTCAAATAGAGATAATAAGGAGAACTACTGATCAGAAAGAGATTATAAGGGATTCCAGTGTTAGCACTAAACACAGGATCAGGAACTATTTGGGAATTTCACTGCTTATACCTAATTCTGGGTCACAGTTCTAGGGTGAAGAGAAATGCTTGCAGATCCAAGAGATCATGGACCTTTCCAAGGTAGAATACAGACCAGGATGTCACATCACCTTGGAAGCATCTAAAACTTTCACACCTCCAGAATTTGCTCGGAAAACTGCAGTGGGAAAAAGCCTGCAGTTCAGGACAATCTTCATAACCCAACCAAAGGATCAGAGCCCAAATTTAACATAAAGTTCAAAGACAAGAAATAGGCTAGAAAAATAAGGAAATAGCAACAACAAAAAAGAACTTGATCATAAAAACTATTACAATAGCAAGGAAGATCAAGCCACAAACTCAGAAGACAACAGAAATATCAAAACAGCAACAAGCAATATTTTAAGAGAAAAAATAAGTGAATTGGACTCAAGTCACACAAGAACTCCTGGAAGACCTTAGAAACTATTTTTAAAATCAAATGAGAGAAAAAGGAAATTTTTTTTGGGGGGGAATGATACCAATGCAATAAAGTTAAGAAAAGACATTTAAGAGCTTTATATAAAAGGATAAAAACCAAAGAAAATAATCCCTTAAAAATAGAATTAGCCAAATAGGAAAGGGGATAAAAAATCTCACTGAAGAAAATAATCCATTAAAAATTAGATATGGGGGGGCAGCTAGGTGGCAGAGTGGTTAGAGCACCAGCCCTGAAGTCAGGAAGACCTGAGTTCAAATCTGGTCTCAGACACTTAACATTCCCTAGCTGTGTGACCCTGGGCAAGTCACTTAACCCCAACTGCCTCAGCAAAAAGCAAAAAAAAAAAATTAGATTTGGGCAGGTGGAAACTAATTACTTTAGGAGACAGCAAGAAACATTAAAACAAAATCAAAGCATTTTTTAAAATAGGAAAAAAAAGCAAAATATCTCATTGGAAAAACAACTGACCTGAAAAATAGATCCAGGAGAGAAAATTTAAGAATTATTGGACACCTAAAAGCCATGATCAAAAAAAGAAAGAGAATTTAGACATCATCTTTCAAGAAATTATAAAGGAGGGGCAGCTAGGTAGAGCATTGAACAGAGTACCAGCCCTGTAGTCAGGAGAACCTGAGTTCAAATCTGGCCTCAGACACTTAATACTTCCTGGCTGTGTGACCCTAGACAAGTCACTTAACCCCAATTGTCTCAGGGAAAAAAAGAAATTAAGGAAAAATGCCGTGATATACCTATGCTTTATCAAAAGTTAACATAGAAATTTAAAGAATCTACTAATCACCTTTTGAAAGATACTACAAAAAGACAACTTCTGGGAATATTATAGCAAAATTCCAGAGCTCCCAGGTCATAGAGAAAATACTGCAAACAATAAGAAATAATCCATTCAAATATTGTGGAGGTATAGTTAGAATCACACAAAATTTAGTAGTTTCCTTGTTAGAGGAGTAGAAGTTTTGGAATATGATGTTCCAAAAGGCAGAGAAGCAAGGATTACCTGCCCAGCAAAAGTGAGTGTAATCCTTCAAGGAGAAAAATAGATGTTTAATAAGATGCAAAACTTTTAAGCATTCTCGATGAAAAAACTAGAGATAAATGGAGAAGAGTAATAAGAGGGAAAATTAAGGGAGGCAGTGGTCAAAGTAAAAGCAAGTACAGGGGAGAGAAAGGGAGAGGAAAAGGAAAGAGAAGAGAAAAGAAGAGAAGAGAAGGGGGGGCAGGGGTGGAGGAGAGATAGATACAGAGATACAGAAAAGCATAAACAGAAGTAAATAGCATGAGGAGAAAAGAACAATTGTAATCTTAACTGTGAATCTAAATGGGATACAATTACCCATAAAATGGAAACAAATAATGGAATGGCTAAGCAATTAGAATCCAACAACATGTTGTTTACAAGAAATACATTTGAAACAAAGAGACACTTTGAATAGAATCTATCATGCCTCAGGTAAAGTAGAAAAGGCAGGGGAAACAATCATGATCTCAGACAAAACAAAGCAAAAATATACCTAACTAAAGTAGATAATCAAGGAAACTCTGTTTTGATAAAAGGTACCATACACAACGGAGTAGTATCAACCCTAAATACATATATCAAGTGGCACAGGATCCAAATGCTTAAAGAAAAATTTAAATGAGTTATAGGAAAAAATAGATGGTAAAATTATACTACCAGGGAACAATGACTTTTCCCTCTAAAAGTCGGGTATATCCAACCACAAAATAAATAAGAAAGAAATTAAGAAGCTGAAGAGAATTATAGAAAAGTTAGGTATGATAGACCTTAAGAAATAATTGAATGGAAATACCTTTTTCTTAGTTATACATGGCCCTTTCACAAAAATTCACTATGTATTAAGAATTAAAACCTTACAACCACATTTATTATTATTAATAATAATAATAATTAAGCAAAAAAGCAAGGTTATTAAATGCACCCTTTTCAGACAAAAATACAATAAAATACCTTAATAAAGGGACTTGGAAACCTCTATTAAAATTAATTAGAAACCAAACAATCTAATCCCAAAGAATGAGTGGGCCAAATAACAAAATATGGAAACAATAATTTTTTAAAATGATCACAATGAAACAACACATCAAAATTTGTGGGATGTGCCAAAGCATAACATAAGGGAAAATTTATATCTCTAAAGGCATATATCAACAAAACAAAGAACAGATCAATAAATTGGGCATGAAACCAAAAATAGTAGAAAATCAATAAATTAGAAGTCTTCAAATAAATGCCAAAATGGAAATCCTGAAAATCATAGCAGAGAGTAATAAAATTAAAAGTAAAAAATGTGAACTAATAAATAAAATTAGGAACTAGCTGCATCACTAATGGAGATGAAATTAAAGCAATTATTAGGAGCTACTTTTGCCTAATTAAATGCCAGTAATTTGAAAATCTACATAAAATGGATGAAAGATACAAACTTCCAAGATTAAAAGAAGAAGGTTATTACTTAAATAACTCTGTGTTAGAAAAGATGAATGAATAACAAATGATATCTCTAAGAAAAAATGCACAGGAATAGAAGGATTTAGAAATGAATTCCAACAAACATTTAAGGAATAATTAATTCCAATACTATATAAACTATTTGAAAAAAATAGGCAAAGACACAAATATCTGTAATTGGGATAAAGTAGAAACCTTTCTAAAAGGATCAAAGGTAAAGCAAGGATATTCATTATTATCACTATTATTCAATATTAGAAATGCTAACTATATCAATAACAGAAATAGAAAGAATAAAAATAGGCAATGAAAACCCAAAACTCTCACTCTTTGCAGATGATATTATGGTATATTTACCCAACCCTAGCAAATCAACTAAAAACTGGTTTTAACAACAACTTTAGCAAAGTTATAGAATAAAAAATAAATCTATATAAATCATCATCAAAAAATCCATTAGAAATGATAGAAAGAGAAATCCCTTTTAAAATAACTGTAATCATTATAAAACACTTGAGAGTCTGTCAAGACAAACCTAGGAACTATATATATGAATGAACACAAAAAACGCTTTTCACAAAGAGATTTTTTTAAATTGGAGAGATATTGTTATGGGGTAGTACAAGTCATTTAAGTCACAATTCTGCCTCAATTATTTTGCTTAGTGTCATACCAATTAAACTACTAAGGAATTATTTTATAGAGCTAAAAAGAATCTATTTCATAATTAGAAAAATATAAAAGCAAAATTCATCTGGAAGAACAAAAAGTCAAGAACATCAAGTGAATCAATGCAAAAAAATGAGCAAAAGTGGCCTAATAGTATCACATTTCAAATTATATTACAAATTGACAATGGCACAATATGGTACTGGCATCTAGGTGGCTCGGTGAATAAAGCACTGGGCTTTGAATCAGGAAAATTTATTCCTAAAAGTTCAAATCCAGTTTCAGATATTTATGAGGGATGGAACCTTGAGCAAGTCAATTAACCCAATTTGCCTCAGTTCTTGCTCCATTAAAAATAAGCTGTAAAAGTAAATAGCAAAACACTTCAGTATCACTGCCAAAATAATCCCAAAAGGAGTCACAGAAACAACTGAAAAAGAAAGAACTGAACAATACATCATCAAAACAATGTGGTATTGACTAAAAATAGACAAGTAGATCAGTGAACAGATTATATATAGTAGGGCTCCTTAAATTTTTCCAAATCACAACTCCTTTTTTGCTTGAGAAATTTTTACATGAACCTGGAAATATGGGTATGTAAAACAGGTATATAAATCAAACATTTACTGACAGCAAATCCTAATTCCACAACTCACATTCAGTTACATGACCTCATATAAAATCACAAATCACAGTTTAAGAATCTGGGAAGCACACAGTACACAGTAGTAAATGACCATAGTAATCTAGGGTTTTATAAACCTAAAGAGTCAAGCTTTGGGCATAAGAACTCATCATCTGTAATGACGAATGTTGGCGGGGATGTGGGAAAACTGGGACACTGATACATTGTTGGTGGAACTGTGAACAGATCCAACCATTCTGGAGAGCAATTTGGAACTATGCTCAAAAAGTTATCAAACTGTGCAAACCCTTTGACCCAGCAGTGTTTCTATTGGGCTTATATCGCAAAGACATCTTAAAGGAAGGAAAGGGCCCCACATGTACAAGAATGTTTGTGGCAGCCCTTTTTATAGTGGCTACAAACTGGAAACTGAATGGATGCCCATCAATTGGAAAATGGCTGAATAAATTATGGTATATGAATGTTATAGAATATTATTGTTCTATAAGAAATGACCAGTAGTATGACTTCAGAGAGGCCTGGAGAGACTTTCATGAACTGATGCTGAGTGAAACGAGCAGAACCAGGAGATCATTATACACAGCAACAACAATACTATATGATGATCAATTCTGATGGACATGGCTCTCTTCAACAATGAAATGTTTCAAACCAGTTCCAATTGTTCAGTGAAGAAAGCCATATACACCCAGAGAGAGGCATATGAAATGTGGACCACAACATAACATTTTCATGCTCTCTATTGATGTTTACTTGCATTGTGTTTCCTTTCTCTGATTTTTTTTCTTGTAGATACAATTTTTCTTGCACAACAATGATGTGTGGAAGTATGTATACATATATTCTATTTGTCAAGTATTTTAACATAATTAATGTAGTGGATTTCCTGCCATCTATGGGAGGGGGAAAACTTTTGTAACAGAAAGCTTTGTAAGGGTCAGTGTTGAAGAATTACCCATACATATGTTTTGCAAATAAAAAGTTTTAATAAAGGAAATAAAATAAAATAATAATAAAAAACTCATCATCTGATGAAAACTGTTGCAAAAACTGGAGAGCAATTTATCAGAGACTAAACATAGACTAATCTCTCACATCATATACCAAAATAAAGTCAAAAAAGGTAAATGATTTAGATGCAATGGTTGATATCATAAGTATATTTTGGAATGTGGAAAAATTTATTTGTCAGATTTTTGAATAAGGAAAGACCAAGCAAGATAGAGAAAATGAGGAGAATGAAAATGATTACATGAAATTAGAAAGATATTGCACAAGATAAACCAATGCAGTCAAAATTATAAGGAAAACAGGAAACTTGGAAAACATTTCTTCAGCAAATTTCTCTGATACAGGCTTCATTTATTGAAAATGACTGGGAAATTTTACGACAATAAGAGTTATCCCCAATTGATCAAAAAATGTGAACAGACATTTTTTAAAAAAAGAAACAAAGCTATCAATATTCACATGGGAAAAATGCTCTAAGTCTCTACTAATTGGAGGAACGCAAATTAAAATAATTCTGAGGTACCACTTCACATCCATCATACTGGCAAACATGACAGAAAATGGAAATGATAAATGCTGGAGGGGGGTGGAAAAATAGGGACAATAATGTAATATTGGTGGAGTTTTGACCAGATCTGACCATTCTGGAGAATAATTTAGAACTATGCCCAAAGGGCTACAAAACTATTCATGCCCCTAGACTCAGTACTAGAATTGAATTAAAAGAGATCAAAGAAAAGGGGAAAGGATATTTATATACAAAAGTATTTATAGCAGCTCTTATTGTGGTGGCAAAAAATTGGAAATTGAGGGGATACCTATTAATTGAATGGTTGAACAAATAAAGTTTTATGATTGTGATGGAATACAATAATGCTATAAAAATGATAAACAAGCTGATTTCAAAAAATACTGGGAAGACTTATAAGAACTGGTGCAAAATAAAGTGAGTAGAACCAGGAGAACATTGTACACTGTAACAGCAATATTATAATGGTTATAAGATATAATAGAATATTATATATATATAATATGATAATAAAATTATAATAATAAATTATATTATAATGATCACATGTGAAAGATTTAGCTACTGTGATCAAGACAATGATCCAAGTCAGTTGTAATGGACCCACAATGAAAAATGCTACCCACATTCAGTGAGAGAATTGATAAACACAGAATTCTAATTGCAACATGCTTTTTTCATTTTCTTTATGTTTATTGTTTTTATATTGCTGCAACATAGCTAGCATGGAAATATGTTCCATATAACTTCACACATATAACTAATATCATATAGTTTGCTTTCTCAAGAGGTGAGAGAAAGGCAGGAGAGAACTTAGAATTCAAAAATATTTTAAAAAAATTAATGCTAAAAATAAAACAAGTATTTTATCTATTTTCGTTACTTCTAAAATGAAGTTTATATATTTCAAAAAGAGACATAACATAGATGAGAATGAATTTTTATGCTGATGCAACTTGGTATAATGGTACAATGTTATATAAGTCAAGAGATTTGGGTTCAAAGCCCAGTTCTGACATCAGCTAGCTTTGTGACCATAGGAAATTTATTTATCTTTTCTAAGCCCCAATTTCCTCATGTGCAAACATAATCATGATAGTTATGCTGTTTACTTCATAAGGTTGTAACATAAGGTGCAGTAAGCTCTGTATTTTTTCTATTTATTATAAACTATCTTATTTCTATCTTTTCTTTGTGAAGGTCAAATGGAAATGACCATAAGAAAAGTCACTACTTTGCTATTTATTATTCTTTTATATTTAACATTCTGTTTTCTTTTGTATAATCTTCTTCTTTTAATTGAATGATAGTTTTGGGAAGTAGTACCATTTTTTATAAATTCACTGATCGAATCTCATTAAAACTCTAGCAATGGGCAGCACAAGAGGAATGATGTGTCCCTCTCTGATTACACATAGTTTTTATTTCTTCCTCTAGCTAGGCCTTTTTGTCTTGCATATCAATATTTATTTAAAATGTGTCTTAAATACAAAGAAAATACAATTTCTCTGGTGAAGAACTTTGGACTTCCTACAGAAGTTTAGATTTGAGCTGAGTATTACATGGAACTAGGAAGCCAGAGCCAGAGTTGAGAGAACTTAAATGGTATGAAGAACCATCAGCAAAAAGACATAGAAGGTGTACAAATGAAACCAGTGCAGAC
This sequence comes from Myrmecobius fasciatus, assembly GCA_023553655.1. Lineage (NCBI taxonomy): Eukaryota > Metazoa > Chordata > Mammalia > Dasyuromorphia > Myrmecobiidae > Myrmecobius > Myrmecobius fasciatus. The sequence goes on along the minus strand of JAJPUD010006671.1, from coordinate 66,573 downwards.
AAGATTAGAAGGGAAGCCCTAAACTGGGAAAAATTTTACATCCAAGCATTCTGATAAAGGCCTCATTTCTAAAATATATAGAGAAGTGACTCAAATTTATAAGAATTCAAGCCATTTTCCAATTCATAAATGGTCAAAAAATATGAATAGATAATTTTCAGATGAAGAAATTAAATTCAGAAGAACAAAAATGCTCTAAATCACTATTGATCAGAGAAATGAAAAAGATGACAACTCTGAGGTATCACTACACACTTCTCAGATTGGCTAAATTGACAGGAAAAGATAATGATAAATATTGGAGGGGATGAGAGAAAACTGGGGCACTAATACATTGCTGGTGGAGTTGTGATCTGATCCAACCATTTTGGAGAACAATATGGAACTATCCCCAAAGGGCTAACAAACTGTTTTGATATGGCAGGGTCTCTACTGGGCCTATATCCCAAAGAGATCATTAAAAAAGGGAAAAGGACCCACCTGTACAAAAATGTTTGTAGTGACAAAGAACTGGAAATTAAGTAGATGCCCATCAGTTATATGGTATATGAATAAATTATTATAGTACATGAAAGTCATGGAATATTATTGTTCCATAAGAAATAATCAGCAGGATGATTTCAGAGAGGTCTGGAGAGATTTACATGAACTGATGCTAAGTGAAGTGAGTAGAATCAGAACATTATACATAGCAACAGCAAGATTATATGATAATCAATTTTGATGAAGGTGGTTCTTTTCAAAAATGAGGTGATTCATGGCCAGTTCCAATGGTCTTGTGATGGAGAGAGCCATCTACACCCAGAGAGAAGTCTGTGGGGAATGAGTATGGATCACAACATAGTATTTTTACTTTTTTGTTATTGAGGGCTTGCCTTTTGTTTTCTTTCTTATTTTTCCCCCTTTTTGATCTGATTTTTCTTGTGCAACATGATAACTATTAGAATACTTGCTTGCTAGGGAAGGGGATAGAAGAAGGGGAAGGAAAAATTGGAACACAAGATTTTGCAAGGGTGAATGTTGAAAATTATATATGCATATGTTTTAAAAGCAAAAAGCTTTAATGATATTTATGTATATATATAAAGATGTAAATAAACATAAATAGGAAAAAAGGCATAGAAAGATTCTGTATATGGAGTTTCATGGATGAGGAATGGCAAAAAAATCATTGTAGCTAAATCAGTGTAGCTGAAATTAAAAAAGATTAGAAAGATGGAAAAAGATCATTTTTAAGGGATATGGATGTTAAATAGATGAATTCATATAGTCATAGAGGTAATGGGGAATTTACTCTATTGGGGTACAGCATAATTACATTTATGTTTTAGTAAAATCACCTTGAGAGCTAAGCAGATAAGGGATTAAAATGGGGAGAATCTTGAGGCAAAGAGACTGATAAAAAAAAGCCTTTATAATAAAAGAAGTAAGAGGTGAAAAAATATGGGAGCTATGTACTCAGAAAGAAATGACATTAAGAAATGTCACAAGAGTAAAAATGACAAGATGTTTTGTCTGATATGAGTTGGACAATATGATCTCTGAGATTTTTCATTCTCTGAAAATCTATGATTCTGTGATTTAAATACCAATTCCACTGTTCTTCAAACAAGGCACAATTTCATTCATTACAGGGTCAGCACTATAATCCTACACATACACAAGATCTACCAAACTAAAAAAACTAGGGGACTCAAGCAGTAGAATGATCTATTGCCAGCACACAATCTTCCCACCTAGGAACAAAGAGATACAAAAACTTCATTTATTCTGCTGTCCAACTGAGATCCTTAATCTTAAATATCACTTCAGTTAAGATTACTTCAGAGTCACAGAATGTTAGATTCAGAGGAAACCTAAAAGATCATTGGGGCAGCTAGGTGACCCAATGAATAAAGAATCAGGCCTGGAGTTAGGGAGTTCTTGAGTTCAAATCTAAACTTACTAGAGGTGTGGGCCTGGTAAAGTCACTTAACCCTTTTTGCCTCAGTTTCCTCATCTGTAAAATGAGCTGGAGAAGGGAATGGAAAAACACACCAGAACCTTTGCCAAGAAAACCCCAAATGGGGTCATGAAGAGTTGGATACAAGTGAAACAAATGAATGGCGAAAATAGAGTTAGCTAGTCCATCCCCTCATTTTAAAATAAGTAAACTGAGGCTATGGGGGAAAGTGAAACAATTGACAAATGTGATCTTGTGAATTAGCTATATAAAATCTTTACAAAAATCCAAGTCACTATGTGATAAAACAAAATGCTTTCCTCATTTCACTTTAGAGCAGCGATGGTTAATGGTGTGATGCTCTAGCCCCATTATCAACAGAAGGCATGAAGAACTTTAAGCACACTACACTTGCCTTGAACCTTAATTAATGCAGAGTTCTCATTTACATACAAAATAATTGAGCTACTACTTGTGTTACTTCTCTGCCCAATATTTAAAACTATATATGATGTAAAATAACTAATATGGAAATGTTTTATATGATATGTAACCTATATCAGATTGCCTACTGCCTCGGAACAGGGAGAGAAAAGGAGGGATAGAATTTAGAACTCAAAACTTAAAAAAAATGCTTTAAATTGTTTTTACATCTAATTGGGAGGAATAAAATATAATTTTTATAAAGAATATGTGATAATGCATATAATAATACCTAGAACATGTAGAAGATACAAGTAAAAGTATTAATTGTAGTAAAACAATTGTTGCATTACCAAAAAAAGTTAAGATCTTATAAGTATATATTACATCAGTTATATCATCAAAAAGAGTCAGTACAGCCTAGTGCATAGAAAATCATCTTAGCATCATGAAAACTTGTGTTCTAGTTCAATATCAAAAACAGAAATGTGTGTTTGATCTGTGTGACCCTGGATAATTCACTTAAACTTTTAATGCTCTAGGAAATTCTTTAATAATTCTTTAATTGCTGAGGAGGTACTGATAGGCATTGATGAAATGAGTTTCCTTCAAGGAATTCCTTATAGCAATGAAACTAAGTATAATCTAACAAATATTCACACACACATATGTGTATATATATATATATATATATATATATAATATCTACATATACTATATATGCATGTATGCATATATATATATACTTTTATATTTATATTTTCTATGTTTTATATATATATATATATATATATATATACACACACATCCACACACACACATACAAATAGGTATAAGTCATTTAACCTTTCTGAGTCTCAATGATCTTCACAAAATGAAGGGGTTCTATCAGGTGGACCCTGAGGCCCCTTTAAACTGAAAATTCTGTCATCCTTTCCTTTCAGGCTCCCAAACCAGATTCACTACTTAGTCATTTTGCTGATCATTCTAGTGAATGTCACTCAATAGCAAAGCTGCTTCCTCCTCACTGCATTCATTGGCTCCAAATGAACAGGCAGAAGTGTTAGTTCAAACAAAGGTGACAGTGTGACATTTAAATGAGGATTCAGTTGAATCTGGTCCAGAAGAGAAAAGGAGAGAGATACAGTGGCTGTTCATTTTGTTTTCCTTCAAAAAAGGCTTCATCCTTATTCCTGGTTTGACTCCTAAAGCTTTGAACCTTTCCAACTGTGTTGAACAGTATTTCTGTTTCCCTTTGGGAGCAACAAGGAGCCATGGTAGACCACAGGAACTAATGAAAATACCTCATCCTATTTACATTGGGTCATATCATACATTTTCTGACAGATGGAGGCTTTTGGAAAAGAATATAAATGACTAGTGAGAGGGGAATCCGTCATTTGGGAGAGATTAAGTAAATAAACAAGTCATATTTAACATGGAGAGTGCCTGAATTTGTAAAGTGCTTCAAAGCCAGAGGAGGTCTCTCCTGTAGCTTTGTTCATTTTAGGACAATAAAGCTCAATACTATAAAATGCTTAGATAGTCCATTGTTGGCTACTTCTCAAAATCAGTCCCAATAATCTTTTCCCCTACCCCCTTCTCTCGCTGTGAAGTTTTTTTGGTTTGGGTTTTTTTTTTTTGGGGGGGGTGATTTGGTTTGGTTTTTTCCTGGGTTCTGCACCTGTATAACATGGTTGTTTTCTTCCTTAAAAATTCATGCGGTGCCTGCTAGTTATACACTGAATAAAACTGTTTTTCAGGAATGACTTATAAAAAAGATTTCAAAAGAATTCAAAGCAGAAACTAGCATAGGGTAAATTAGATTTTTTCCTTATGGTTTTGACATGGGGAGGAGCAACTGACTTTCCCATACTTCCCATTGAATCATCTGGAGGTCAAGGGCTCAGCTACTTTTTACTACCACTCCTAGGATCCCTTCCCCACATTGTCTTTCTGCCTGTGACTGCCTTTGGTTTGCTCCTATCCTTAACCCCTACAAATGCCAAAGCTGGATCTCTGACTGCTCTTCAGGTGAGAACTGTTCTTCATACTCACACACCTCTAATTCCTTTCCCAAGCCCTGTTATCAGATCATCAGATCACAATCCTTCCCACCTCCACCCCATGAATATACCTCAGGTACAGTTTTAGTTAGGCTCAGCAGGAAGAAGATTCAATCAGCAAAAGATTATTGAGGCTGTACCAGACACAGGGAATACAAAGACAAAAATGAATTTTCTTTTTGTCCTTAATGAACATACATTTCATGGGAATTAACAAAAAATACATAGAAGTATAAATGTCCCCAAGGCCAGGAAGAAGGTACCTTTTCCCATAAAAGATTCACAGGGATGAAGCTAAATCCTAGAAAAGTCTGCTCTCTTTAAAAAAGGATGTTGTTTCTATACTCTGGCTCATTATGCCCAACCCAGAATCTCAAGGTGAAAAAGATCCTGAAAACAAAGTCCAAGCATGTCTATTGTCTAGGATCTCCTACAAAAAAGGTCCCTTGTTGAATAACTTTATAGTTGTTTAGTCATGTCTGAAGCGTCATAAAATCATGGATCATAGCACACCAATACTGTCCATAAGGTTTTCTTGGCAAAGTTATTGCCATTTCCTTCCTCAGTGAATTAAGAGAAATGGATTAAATGATTTATGCAGAGACACATAGTTATTAAGTATCTGAGGTTGAATTTGAACTCAGGTCTCCCTAACTCCAGACCCAGCACTCTCTATACTAGCTTCCTCAAAGGAGTAAGTGTCTGCTATGGGACAGGTTACTTATTTTCTTCACCACCAAAGAAAAACTTCTAAATGTTCATTGACACATATTTTAAAGAAACTATAACCCCTCAACTCTAAAGTACTCTCTCAATAGGTGGGGAAAAATGAAATTGATGATGAGATATTACATATCATTACTATTTGAATGGTAACTCAAACTATATGTCTTTTGTCCAACCAGTAATGGATGGCTCTTCCTTCTGAGTGGCCATTATCTCTTCTGAAAATCATCTAGTTGCAGAAAATGATTCTTGCTGCCAATCAGTGCACAGACACTGCTGATTTCTGGAATTTAGCCCACAGTCACCGGGACTAAAAAGGTTATGTGTCTCAGGATCACAGTGTTATCTGTATATACTCAGGAAAAGAACTCTAAATCATAGGACTTAGCCAGAGACTTGGGCTAATGTCAACTGGGCTTACTCAGACTGGTATATATTCTTTCTGCCAGGTCTACATACATAGTGGCAAAGTCACTGCATATACAGAATAAGTGGGCAGATAGGTGGTACAATGGCAGGCCTAGAAGCAGAAAGACCTAGGTTTAAATGTAGTCTCAAACACATTACTTTTATGACCCTAGGCAAGTCACTTAATCCTGTTTGCCTCAGTTTCTGTAAAATAAGCTGAAGAAGAAAAGGCCAAATCAATTCAATATCAATGCCAAGAAAAGCTCACTTGAGGTTACAAAGAGTGGGATATAACTGAACAATTCAAAATAAGTTCAAGGCAATTTTGGTGTTGAGGTCACTGAAAACTGAGGGAACAAGGAATGCCTCATAAGGTGGCAGTCAGGCTGTTAAAGGAAGCTCATGATTCTAAAATATATAGGAAAAAATGCATTCGAAGTGGAAGAATAGCCTGTGCTAAAACATTGCGAGGGCAGAAAGAATATGTTTAAGAAATAGTAAGAACAGCAAGAAGATTCTAAAATTCATCATCAGCTAGACTTTCCCATTTTCTTCACATTTACAACCCCTAGATAGAGACTAATGTAAGAATGCAATCTCTTTTTTTTTTAATATACTAAGTCTAGAAAGGCTCTACTAATTGGGAAAATTAGAGTACCTGTACTGTCTGCAAAGTGAATTGGAAAGATTTATATGTATAATCTGATATGAGACATGACCCATATGAATTCATTCTCTGTATCAGGGACAAGGACACTTCTGAACACAAGGGTTATGCAGAAAAGTCTTGTGTGGGGCAAGAAGATTGGAATTCATCTGGATTAGTTAACTTTTTTTCTAATCTGAGAATAATGGTGTTATTGTTAAACTCTGTCAGAAATGAGTCATAATTTTGCCTGATAAGACTGATGACAGAAGGGATTCCTGTCTGGCTACTTTGTAAGGCACATTTTTTTTAGTATAATGTAGAATTTTGGATTGTGTGTAGGAGATTAGCAATTAACTGTAAATAAGCCAAGTCTTCTCCAACGGAAGCTCCCTGGTTTGCAATATACGTGCAGTCATCTGTGAAGAGGAATAACAATTACTCCCCATAGAAATGCACCGCCAATGTTGCTGAAGGGGGGTTTTCCTGCAGACGTCAGGAGGAAATCCCAGAAAAAAGAAAGAGACTGCAAAGGCACAAAATATGTAAAAAATGTTGAGTAGTACAGCATGTTAGCTTTGCTGTTTTAGATACCAAGAAACAAAAAGTTCAGTCAACAGTTCAGACTTTCATCCAAGAAAATGAAGTATTTTCAAGAGTTCAGAGGTACAATACTTGGCAAAAAAAATACACACATATACATGTACATATACACATGTGCACATGTGCACATCTGTGTATAGAGTCTGGATATGGAAACTCTCTCCATCATTTCAACTCATCTCAAACTTAAAGTCTTAGTGAATTTCCTGGGGCACTGAAAAATCACCGAGCTGGTATCTGGAAGAAACATAATACAGTGGATTTGTCATTTTAAAAAGTCATTAAACTCAAATACCAGCTCTGCTTTATATATGTGTGGGCTCTTAGGCAATTCACTTTCTCTGAGTCTCACAGCACAGTGGAAAGATTGGATCTGGAGTCAGAGAATTAAGATTTTAATCCCTCTGCTTCCTCTTGCTATCTGTGGGGAAAGTCACCTCATTTTTATGTGAATCTATTCTTGTGGGTCTGTCTTCCTTTTGTGTCTCCTTTTATTTTCTGTATGGGTGGAAACAATGTTCTGCAGAAGGGTTATGAAGAGGGATCTTCTGTGGGTCTCATTGGTCCTCAGTTTCTTCATTTATAAAATAAAATTGGACAAGACAGTCTCTGAGTCCCTTCTAGCTGTAGAGCTAAGATCTAAAAGATCTTATGTGTCAAAAGCAGAATTTGAATCCAGCTCTTCCTGATTGTTAGGTTAACTCTTATTCACACTGACTAATACACTTCCCAAAAAAGTATAAGTAATTTTGATAGATGACCACACTATGAAAATTAAACTCTGATGAAATGAAATAGTTTGGGAGCATGTGTGTGTGTGTGTGTGTGTCTGTGTGTCTGTGTGTCTGTGTGTCTGTGTCTGTGTGTGTCTGTGACTGTGTGTGTGTGTGTGTGTCTGTGTGTGTGTGTGTGTGTGTGTGTGTGTGTGTGTGTGAGTTTAAGTAAGTTGAATTCTGGCTTTGTCTGCTGAGACCATTCCACTAGAAATTCAAATGTGAATCTTAAGTGGGTTGGCTTGATTCAAGAAATATAGGAAAGAGACTCAAGATGAAAATAAAGCTACTAATTTGTGAAAAAAGACCAAAGAATTGAAATATATGTAACTTGACAAGAGAACTAGGAGCAAATATGATAATTATCTGAAAAAAGATTTGTAGGAGATATAAATGCCAAGAGAATGAGGAATCACTTAAGGTGATTCACAGAAAGAGAGAGGTTAAGACAAAATAATGATTGGAAAAAATGAAAAAGGAAAACTGAAAATGAATAACATAGGAAAAATTTCCTGACTGTGAAATCTTTTATTTCTCAAGGGAGTCAATGGAAACTCCATCAGTTAGGTCATGTCAAACTGAACTGGTCAAGATATAAAACATGTCTTGCATTTTCTCATCTCATTGTTGTATTTGGGGCAGCTGTCTGTGCTAAGATCACAGAGCTTTTGACTGTAATTCATTTTCTGGGTAAATTCCTTCTGTTACAACTTTTTGAATAAGGTGACATATAAAGACATAAAATTATTTAACCCATACTATACAAGTGAATAAGAATTAAAATAAGCAATGGTGGCTACAAAGATGGAAAAGTAGAGTGTTTGTCTTAAGATTTAGTAAGACCTGAGTTCAATCCTATCTTGGATACTTAATGGCTGTGTTATCATGAGCAAATTATATAAATTCTTTATGTCTCAGTTTCTTCTTATGTAAAAACAAGGAGGTTGGGTTCTCTCACCACTAACATCCCTTCAACTTCTAAATATATGATCCTATGACTATGACTCAGTGGTCAAGATCCCTTACAACTCTAAATCTATAATCTATAATCCTATGTATCCAATGTCCAATAGATAATATGGTACAATAAGTAAATGGAGTAAGCAAATAAATAGAGCTCTAGATTTGGAATCAGGAAGGCCTGACCTTGAATCCCTGTGTGACCATGACCAAGTCAGTATCTTTGAGACTCAATATCCTCATTTTGATAATAACAGTACCTACTTAATATGAGATAAATCACATTAAGCAATTTTAGAAATTTTAAAGCATGATAAAATGGCATTATTGTTCATATTATCATTAATAGGTGGATAAAATGGGTCCAGACCTAGGATTTCACAAGTGCAGGAAACTCCTAGTAGGGTAGAACTCCATACATCAGTACAAATAAGAAACCATGTATGTGAGTGTGTATGTGTGCATATATGTATATATTAGCTATTATTAGTGAATCTATAAGTTGCAATAATCTGCATATATGGTATTAATTTCTGCCATGGAGTTACTCATAATGATAAAATTTGTGGGTCAGATTTTTTTTTACTCATGTAAAATGAAGATTATTATTGTTCTCATTGGCCTCAGGAAGCCCAAACAGGATCAACAGGTAGGAATGATAGCAATGGAGAGTTTTGCTCAAAATAAGGAAAAACTTCCTTAAAAATTGAGTGATCTAAAAATGGAAGGGGCTGTTTGAGAATACAAGTGACAATCACATGAGGTCTTCAAGAAGATAGTGACTCACATAGAGCTAGCTAGGTCATTATAACCTCTAGATCTTTTTTATACAAATTGTTTTCTAGCTCTGCCTCTCCCATTCTGTATTTGTACAGCTAATTTTTTTTTCAGCTGAAGGAAATGATTCCATATTTAGCTCCAATTAAATTTCATCTTGTAATATAACTTAAATGTATCAGTTCATTTTGCCTAAATTTTCTTAAATCCTGATCCTAATCCTATCATTTAATTCTATCAACACACTTTAAGGTCACAAAGTTCTGAAACCACCTTACCACATTTTGGTGCAGAAAGATGATACAGTAGAAAGAACACTGGACCTAGAGTCCAAGTCTGAATTCAAATCTGGTACCAGACACTTATCAGTTATGTGACCCTGTGCAGACCACTTAACTTCTGTCTGACTCATCTGCAAAATGAGAATAATAATAGCACTCATACTCTCCCCTCAGCATTATTATGAAGAAAATATAAGATATTTATAAAATAATTTGAAAACCTTAAAGTGCTATATAAATGCTAGCTGTTATTATTATAATTTAGTTCTCTAACCATCCATCTCACCTCTCTCTATGTTATCCACAAAAGAACTGTGGGATTATGGTACTGCACAATTGGAAGAGTTCTCAGAAGTTACCCAACCTCTGCCTAAAGCATGAATATCTCAGAAAAGGTCTTAGAAGCTGATTAGAGTTAGACAAAGTTTCAGAGAGATATGACATGCACAAACAAGTCATATTAACTTCTCCTATTTTATTAATAATTTTTTAAAAAAACCTTAGTAGTTCTCAGAGCCCTGATCCTCATGGTATTTAAAGTGACAACCTCACCTAGACCCAATTCCATTTCCAATTTGTAATACTATCTACCTCTAAAATTAGTTCACATTATTGTCACAACATACAATATTAAATTAATGATTTCAAATGTACTATACAAATAACAGATTATGAGAGCTGAACATATAGCAATAACTGGATTTTTAATCAAATGTTATTTATTTGTTACTCTACCAGATACAATGTCACCAGTCGCCTGGTGTACATCCCAGCTGGGTACACATTCCAAACTCATCAAGTCCAAAAAGGAACTCTTTGTCTTCCTTCTTAATTCATCTCTCTTCCTACCTTCAATATTTTAGTTGAGAGTGATGACCTTCTTCCAATGAACAGATCTGCAAACTTGAAATCACCCTCTATTCTTCACTGTCTCAGCTCCATTTCCATTCCTGTGCTAAGTTTTAGTGATTCCAGTATTTCTCTGCTTCTTACATTTATCTTCTTTTCTCTACCTTCACAGTCATGATCCTAGGCTAGAATCTCATCTCTCATCTGGATTATTTAAATGATCTTTAAATTAGTCTCATTTCTCTCTCAAATATAGCCTCCACACAGTGGCCAAAGTAATATTCATGATTTTCTGTTCAAATAACTCCTGTGGCTTTCTCTTGCTTCTAAGATGATTTGAATCTCTGTATTTAAGATTTAAGACCCTACATAGCCTATCTCCAATCTGTCCTTCCAGGCTTATTATACATCAATATTCTTTATTCTGTCTCAATTTCAGATAAGCTAAGATATTTAATGTTTCTAAACATGACATTCTATCTCCTTTCTCTATTTTTGTACAGGCTATCCTCCATTCCTGGAAGTTTTCCCTCCTTCCCAATATCTATTAGCATCTCTAACTTCCTTCAAAACTCAGGTCAAATGCTACATAAAATCTTTCCTGATTCCACCAGTTCTTTGTACTCCTCATCACTGAATTTAATTTGTATTTATTTTGTGTTTTGCATTGATATATACATATGTATACATATAAATTACATACACACATATCTATATCTCTATATATAACATATATATGTTGTGTATACATTCACAGACAAGTTCCTTGAGGGCAAGAACTGTTTTGTTTCAATCTTTGTATTCTCAGTGACTAAAACAGTATCTTGTATTGTTATGTAAAGGCCTAATAAATGCTTACTGAATTAAATCATACTTGTTATTGTATCATATCATGACAAGAATTATATTTTTTACTTTTTTGTATCACCCATGATATCTTGAATATAGTAAACATTCCAAAAATATTTGTTATAATGATGATTAATTATTAATCAAGCACTTATTAATACCTATGTGTCAGACACAAAGTTATGTGCCAGGGAAACAAAGATAAAAATGAAATAATCTCTACTCTGAAGGTGCCTCATTATTTTTGGGAAAACCACAGCAACCTAGATAAGTAAATATAAAATAATACAAAATGACATGGAAGAGAGAGAGTGTAGCCCTGAAGGAATAGGGAACGGTACTATATAAGAATGGCACTTGAGTTAGTATAATTGAGTTAAAAAATTGATTACTTGGAATTCCCTTCTTTAAATTGTCAGCTCCTGGACTGTAAAATCATAGAACTTTGGGAAGAAGCTTTAGAGAACATCTAGTTCTGCCCTTTCTCTTTCTAAAGATTTGAAAACAAAGACCCAGAATATTTAAGTTGTCCAAGATCACATACCTAAGCTGGGAAGAGTAGGGGCTAGTAGAGCCAAGACTAGAAATTAGAACTCTGATTTTCTAGTTCAAGACTTTTCTCATTTTATTCTCCTGTCCCCATAATTGCAAGTAATGGTTTGCCATAATAACATTCATTAATACTAATTCTGTTATGGAAAGATGGCTAAAATACAATGTTAAAACAATGGAATTTTGCTGCTGATAGATATGAATAACAAAGGCAGAATACAAGTTAGACAGGTACAGAACAAGGAATGACTTGCTTCTTTAGCTTACCTTTTGCTCTGGCTCAAATTCATTTGTATGCTAAGCCAGAAAGGAATTTGGCAAGTCTAGCCCTGAGTGATACAATCTTGATTTAACCTCAGCCTAGAAGCATTTGGTTTTTTTGTTGTTATTGCTAATAGTATATAGTGACTATGGCTAAAGAATTAATTGTCAGCCTATCCTTGTTAAAGACAGGTTCTAAACATTAGACATCAGTAGAAAGGATGTGTTTTCTGAAGACATGAAGAACAGAAGCTGATGGAAGAATGTCCAGAACAGACAATTTATGAAAACATCTAAGAACAAGAGAGCAATGATTAACAAAGATAACCTGTCTGGAAGAGGCCACAATTATTGTTCCTTGTAAGCAATATTACTGTGCTTAACAGCAACCTAAGTCCAACAGAACATCCTTCAATTGAGACTATACATAGAGTAGTCACTAACAAGCCCTGGAAGACAATCAAAGCAAGAAGCCCAAAGGAGACCTCATAACCATCGCACCCATTGAAAGCATCATAATCAATGATTCCACAGTATTGAAGGTATAAGTTACCCTTTTATTCATATTCTCTGACCATATATGTCCCCTACCTGCATTCCCCACTATACTTAATTCCATTATATGCTCATTCTCCCCACTAATGTATGTGCATTTGGGGGAGAGTGTATTTATTAGGTTTATGGTAAGAATCCTCTATTATTACTTTTCATATCATGTTCTGTCATTGAATGTCTTCTCTTTGAATGAATTATGCTCTTTGGCTGCCTAGAGATAAAAGCCAACATATCAAAGGACTCTCATGATCTATGATTTTATTAAGTGGATATAGTCTATTTGAATATCTTGAACTTGGAATACCTATTATGTGTCTGGGAGGATGAATTCTCCAGGTAATTACACTGTTAGTTTTGCTCTTATTATCCAGTATGGGACCATTATTTCAGCAAAAAAGGAACAAATACTGATATAAAAATGAAAATTAAGAATTTGGGAAGGTAATGGGAGGAGGGAGCAAAGGGAAAGAATAGTGGATATGAGGAGAGTTTTAGCAAGTCAAGAGTTGAAAGGATAGAGCTTAAGTAGTATTATAAGAAGAATGAAGATAAGGAAGAAACAAGTTGTGGTCATGGCTGTTATAGCAGAAATTAGAAGTTAGATATAAGAAAAAAAGTAGAAAAAAACTATTGTAGAATAAATTACTTCCTTCAGTACTTCACTTCTAGCTTCTACATGAAGCTTTTCTTAATGCCTTCACTTGCTAGTGTCCTTTTTTCCTAAACTATTCAATAGAATTTATTTTATATTTTGTTCTCTATATACTTATCCAGCATAAAGGTACTTCTGGACTCACAAAGCTAGTAATCTGCACCACTCTCTGTCATTAGTGAAGTTGTGCTAGGAGTTCAGAACTAGGAGAAACTTCTAAATGGTTTACCTTCATATTTTCACATTTATTGGCTCATTAAACCCCTACTCTAATTACCTTAAGGGAAAATTTACTTTTGGCTTCTGTCTAGGTTTTCTTCAAAGAGTAGTTGGGGGATATATTATCAATCAAATACAGGACAAGTCAATTATTCCCTTAAATAAAACATTGAAGCCGTAAGAATCACAATGTGCATTACAGAATGACACATACAGGGTTCATTAAGCTGGGAGGCTGGTAAAGTTTCAATGGGGTATAAAGAGTTTGTTTTCTAAGGGTTGTGAATTAGCCATTTTTATTTTATCTCTAATGAAATCATTTGAATAAATAGCCAAGTTTGATCTTCTTTCTGGTAGCTTCTGTCATCAATATTTCCCTTGAGACAACTGTAACAGCAACCATTCTGGTGCATAAAGCTGAGGTCTTTTAGAGTTCTCTAAACGAACAAGGTCCGCTATTGAGGGAAAGGAGGCATATAAAGAGAGACAAAGGCAATTGGGGGTCCTTGCAGGTTGACCATGAACTAGAATAAGGACCATTATTTCTTCTCCCTCTGTATTACTTGGTGATGGCATCACCATCAGCTCCCATGGATTTAATTACTATCTCTATGCTAATGATTCTCAAATGTACCTTTCTTGTCCCAGTCCTTCTGCTGACCTTGAATCTTACATCTTCAACTGCCTTTCAGACATTTCAAATTATATGTCCAATAGATATCTTAAATCCAGTATATCCAAAATGGAAGTCATTATCTTTCCTCCCTCTCCCACTTTTACTTTCTCTATAACTGTAAAAGACAAGGCCATCCTCTCAAGGCCTTTACATCCACAAACTAGCAATTATTTTGGACTCTTTACTATCTCTCATCCCTTATATCCAAGCTGCATCAAAGTTCTATCAATCACTTTTTCAACATCTTTCAGATATGTCCTTTCTCTCCTATAACATCACCACTATGGTGCAAGCTCTTATCATCTCATGCCTAGAATATTGCAAGAGTTTATTCATTGGTGGGTCTACTTGCCTCAAGTATTGCTTGCTACAATCCAAATTCCATTCAGTCACCAAAGTCATTTTCCTAAAGCATAGATCCAGTCACATCACCTTCCTATTCCATAAACTCCAATGTGTTCCTATTGCCTACAGGAGCAAACATAAAATGTTCTGTTTGAATTCAAAACTCCTTATGACCTAAACCCCTCTTAACCTTTCTGATCTTCTTCTATCTCAGTCCTGGAAATGTACTCTCTGATTCAATGACAATGATCTCCTAGCAGTTCCACAAACAAGACTCCATCTCTAAATTCCGAGCATTTTCCTTAAATATTCCTCATGTCAGGAATGCTCTCCAGTCTCCACTGTGAACAGTGACCTCTTTGGTTTTCTTTAAGTCTTAACTAAAATTCCACCTGCCACCTTCCTCAATTTCTCTTAATTCTACTGTCTTTTTCCTGTTAATTCCTATTTATCCTGTGTATGTTGTTCATCCTTTGTTTTTAAAGAGGAATATAATATAATATAATACATTATATATTGAGAGAGTATATGCAATATAATACTATATGTGTATATCTGCAAATATGTATATATATACACATATATATATGCACACACACAAATATATAATATACATTCATAAGATCTTCCCCAATAGAATGTAAGCTCTTTGAGGACCTCAATTGTTTCATTTCTTGTCTATATATCTTTAGCATATAGCACAAAGCTTGGCATGTAGAAAGTGATTAATAAGTATTTGTTATTTTCTTGCTTGATTGTTAGATAGAGAATAAGAAGCCTGAATTCAGAAGGCAGGAACTCTCCAATTCTGCATATTTATCAATGATATACAGACAAGCGTATGTTATAGAAAATGTTTTAGATACAATTTAGAGGGTTTTTTATTGTTTTTTAAAGGGTCATTGATATACTTACACCACTATTCCAAAGTTCTTTCCCTGTAGTCAAGTTTATACCTGAAAAGATGACAATATTCTGTTTACTTTGTCATCCCACGTACTGTTTTGACTTTTAGTCAATTTCAATATCTATTTAAAAAATTAGTTTCATTTGATATGAGAAGAGCTATAAAAATGTGATCTTCTTTCCCCCACAGTATACAAATGTACCTATTATCTACTTGGAATAAAATTTTTTTGAAGTTTCTTTTAAGAACAAAGAATTCCCTTTTCTGATATCATATCCAGAAAGCAATTCATCTCATCTTGTTGAATTACAAAACAAAAAGCAACATGACTTGCAATCACAAGTGAGGGACTTCCAGTTGCCAGCTCCTACAGAAAAGTGGAATTTTTGATTTTTAAGTTCCAGAAAAACACAAGAATTTGAGGCCATAGGCACCACCCCATATCGCAGGAGTAGAAAGGATTATACCAATAATCTGCCACAAAATGATCAAGCAAAGGAGAAAGAACCCAACCACAGAAAATTACTAAGGAAATAGGGAAGAAAAAGGAGGATACTTAAAGAAAGAAAGCTCTCCTACCCCCAGGAGTAATGTAAGATGATCACTTGTCTAAAAAGTAATTTTGTAGATTATAGATTAAAAATCAATTTAGAGAGATTAATGAAAAACTAAAAAAAAATAAGAACAAAAAAACCAAGGAGATTATGAAGTCAACCAACTATAAAAGGCAATCCAGCAATTTAAGTCCTTGAAAACTACAACTGGGCAAGGGGAAGTCAATGAAATTATGAGACCAAGAAATAATAAAACAAAATATGAAGAATGAAAAAAATAGAAGAGAATTTGAGACATCACATAAGAATAATATAGATATGGAGAACAAAACAAGAAAAAAATAAGAATAATTAGACTACCTGAAAACTATGACCAAAAAATGGAATCTTGAAATAATAATGCAAGAAATAATTAAAGAAAATTGCTCTGAAATGTTACAACAAGAGGGAAAAGTAAAAATAGGGAAGATTCACCAATCACCACCTAAAAGAGATCATACAAGGAAAATGTATGGGAACAACACAGATAAATTCTGAAAACTCCCAGATCAAGGGCAAAATATTGCGAGTAGAAAGAAAAAAATTAAAATATGATGGAGCTATAAATAGAATCACACAAAATCTAATGGCAGCTACATTAAATGTAATACTACATTATGATGTACATAATGATGAACAGGTGGATTTCAGAAAAACTTGGAAAGACTTCCATGAACTGATGCAAAATGAAATAAGTAGAATGAGGACAGTACACAGTAACAGCAACATTGTGTGATAATTAACCATGACAGACATAGCTCTTCTCCACAATACAATGATACAATACAATTCCAGAAGACTCATGATGGAAAATGCTATCCACATCCAGAGAAAAAACTGATGGAGTCTGAATGCAAACTGAAACATACTATTCTCACTTTCTTTGCTATGTTTTTTATGTTTTTTTTTTCCTTTTATTCTTTCTTCTTTTATAAAAACACTAATATGAAAATATGCTTTACATGGTTGTAATATATAACCTATATAAAATTTCTTACTTTTGGAGGGAGGATGGGTCAGGGAGAGAGGGAGAAAAGTTGGAAATCAAAATTTTATAGAAAATGAATGAATTTGTCTTTATCTGTAATTGAAAAAAATGAATAACTGCTGCCAGATGTAATGATAGCAAGCTTAATTCAATTAGTAATTTTAATTGAAGCATTCAGGTAGGTAGTGCAGCAGGTAGAGTGTCCAGGCTGGAGTTAAATCCAGGAGTTCAAATCCAAACTCAAACACTTACTAGCTATGTGACTCTGAGCAAGTTACTTAATCATGTTTGCCTCAATTTCCTCATCTATAAAATGAGCTGGAGAAAGAAATGCCAAACCATTCCAGTATCTTTGCCAAGAAAACCTGAAATGACTTTAAGTATGTATAGATATAGATATAGATATAGATATAGATATAGATATAGATATAGATATAGATATAGATATATAAATATGTGGGTTTAACTGTAATCTAGTTGGGAGAGGTAGGGAGGATGAAAGGGGGGGGGAAGAATAAAGCAATAAGTGCACAGCAGAGAACAAAAGAATAATCTACAAGGAAGTAAAGAAAAGAAGAACACTCTACCAAGGAAATCATAAAGGAGGGGAAAAGACCCACATGGGCAAAAATGTTTGTAGCAGCTCTTTTTGTGGTAGCAAAGGATTGAAAATTGAATAGATGGCTATTAATTGGGGAATGGCTGAACAAGTTGTGGTATATGAAAGTAATGGAATATTATTGTTCTATAAAAAAATAATTAACAAGCTGATTTTAGAAAGGCCTGGAAAGATTTACATGAACTGATGTTGAGAGAAACAAGCAGAACCAGGAATACATTGGTACATAAGAGCAAGAATGTGTGATCATCAGCTATGAAAGACTTGGTTCTTTTCAGTGATTCAGTGATCCAAAGCAATCCCAATAGGCTTTGGTCAGAAAAATGCCATCTACATTCAGAAAAAGAACTAAGGAGATTGAATGTAAATCAACACCTTGTATGTTGACTTCTTATTTCTATTTTTTTTTCCTTTCTCCCATGGTTTTTCCCTCTTGCTCTGATTTTTCTCTCCCAACATGATTCATAAAGCAATGTGTATTAAAATATATTTACTAGAAAAAAAGATGGACACTCATGAATATAATTTTTTCCATTATTATATATGCCTTCTTGAAATATTTTGAATCCTCCTTGATGTTTTGTTTTGTTTTCCTTTTCTGTCTCTTTTTTCTACTCTGATATTTTAAATTTTGTATTTAGTTCAATAAATATTTTTTTTAAAAAAGAAAGAAAACCCTAAATGGGATTATGAAGAATCAGATGTAACTGAGAACAACAACTAAAACAAAGTCCATCCAACCTGTCAAAAGACAGAACTGTGACAGATCCTAGACTCCTTAGCATGTGCTTTGTTAACTACCATCTCATTATCAGGTACAGGGATCTCCACAACCCTCCAAAGACCTTGCTTTAGATCACATATCTCTAATATGGGAGAAGCAAAGTTCAAACCTAAGTTAGATCAAAAATTTAAAGCTGAAAGAAGCCTTAGAAGTCGCTGAATCAAAATTCCTCATTAGACAGAGGAGGAAACAAAGACACATAGAGATTAAATAGTAATATCTGAATGGAATTGGAATCGAGGTCTTTTTAATTCCAAAACCAACCTTCTATGCACTAGGGTACGCTGCCTAAATAATATAATTAAATTCGCATGGCTGCACACATATGTATTTCTGCTCATATTGTCCACTACTGAAAAACAAAAACAAAAAGCTTGGATACCTCTAACCTATAATCAGGGCAAAAGGTTTCTCTTTAATTCAGTTCCCTATCCTGAGTTTTACAATATTACCTAGCATCAACAATCTCCAGTTCTCTTGAATGGTGTTCTGGAATTTTCAATAACAAAAGGATATTTCAAGCCAAAATTAATTTGGTTCACTTTCATTTAAAAAGAACAAATAAGAGACATTTTGCTGACATCCCAAGGGGATGTGAGGAATTAACCAGGGCCTTAATACATTGTCTAGAGCAGGTCACATGAACCATGACCCAGTGGGGACAGAAACCTTCACCAGCTTTGCTTACAAGAAACTGAATGAATACTAGTACAGGAAAGATAATAGCACAGAGAATTAGGAAGCAGTGTACTAGAGAGCTAGGAAGATATAGTCATGAGGTAAGAGAAGATTCAAGACCTGCACAAATCCTCCTGGGATATAAAGTACTTGATGAGAAAGTTAAACATAAGGAAAATTCTAACTATATTACCACAGGCAGGAATTGGGTTTATCTTAGTTTCAGGAATAGGTGGAGTAACTGAATGAGGCTGGTTACAGGGAGGGGCTATAAAAAGAAATGGAATGCAGGTGCCTTGTACAAATGATTGGATTTTTTCTTAATTGTGAAAACTTATCTGAACCACTAAACATAGCCCTTTTATTTTAGCCTGTAGCCAGTAACTTTAGAATTTTGGAACTATGATGTAAACAAGGAGACAAATTTGGCAATATATAACTGCTCTTTCCCTCACTCCTTTTTAGCAAAGAGATGTATCTCAGAAGCGTTGATATTAGAGTTTATTTTTTTTTCTTAAATAATTTGCCTGTTTGAACAGAATTATTATGACTGTGTTATTCCTCACAGGTATGATTTCTCTCAATGTTTATTATTCTGATTTTATACTAGAGGAGTATTTGTATTCCAAACAAAGAAAATGGAGGTCTTTTTTGATCAAAGAATATTCACTGTGAGGATACCTCTGGGACCAGTAGAAATATTTCAAAGATTTTGGAAACACATCTGGCAGTCTTCTGTAAAAATGTCAAACCAGTCTCTCCAGTTGTTTTTTTCTTTTGTTTGTTTGTTTTTTTAAAAAAAACTAAGATGGAGAAAGAAATGAGGAGATCAGGAAAGGAAAAATTAATACATTACAGGTTAGAGAGGCTTGTGACCAATTTCTCTTTGTTTTCATGGGGTTTTTTTGTCCCCTAGTCAAGTCCTCCTTATCTATATTTTTGCTATAAAATAACTTTTTTGCAGGTTCAATTAAACAATGAAGAGAAACAATAAAAGAACCTCTCTTTTTCTATTTTTCTTAGTTTATTAGGAAAAATTGTATTCAAGGCAACATGATTTTTAAATTCTTGACAGCAAAATTTTTTTTAGCTCTGAATATATTATTGAGAGTCCTATCTTACAAAATATAGATTGTTCTGAAATTTTCTTTGATTTGACCCTCTCCTCTCTCACACATGTCCTCCACACTAGGCAAAATTGATGTGCTTAAAACATAGATTTTTTTCCCACTTTATTATTATACTTATCAATCTCCAGTGGATTACATAAAAATCTCCAGTGGGTCCCTATTACCTCTAGTCTAAAATACAAATTACTTAGCCAGATATTGAAATCCCTATGTAATTTGGCTTCCATCTATCTTTCTTGAAATTTCTTATCCCCAATTACCTTGTATATATATTTTTGCATATGTATATATGTACATATATACTTTTTCATATATAATATTATGTATACATACTCATACATACACACCCACATGTGTTGTGTGTGTGTGTGTGTGTGTGTGTGTGTGTGTATTCAGTCTCCCCTAATATAAAGTAAGCTCCTTAAAGCTTAAGACCAGGGACTATTTCATTTGTAATTCTTGTGTGGAGCACAGTTCCTGGTACTTTTTCAATCATTTCCAATTGGTTGTGATCCCATTTGGGATTTTCTTGGCAACTAGAATGGTTTGCCATTTCCTTTTCCAGCACATTTTACAGATGAGGAAACTGAGGCAAGCAGGATTAAGTGACTAGCCCCTTGCTAGGAAGTTATCTGAGTTCAGATTTGAACTCAAGAAGGGCTCTTCCTGACTCCAGGTCCAGCACTCTATTCTGCACATGAAAACACTTAATAAATGCTTGCTGATTATTTTTTTTTCACCATTCCTGTTATACTGGCCTGATAGTTCTTCCCCTGTACATATTCTGTGTCCTCCTACCTCCATACCCTTGAATATCTGCAATGCACTTCCTTCTCATCTCTAGACCACAAAGAATTCATAGCTTTCCCTAAGACACATTTTAGGTACTGCTTCCCACAAGAGGCCTTTTCACATAAGTCCCATTGCTAGTGTTCTCTCCTTTTGTAAATTACTTAGCATTCCTTTGCTCATTTTATCTACTCATTTCTGAACATATCATCCCAATAGAATGCAACATCCATGAGATTAGGCAAGTTAAATTTTGTCTTCATGTGCTTTTTGTTTTTATGTACTTTGTACATAGTTTAATAAATGTTACTTGAATTGAATGATTACCTTTATGTTTTTCTTTTGTTATACAGCCCATTGTGGAAAGAGAATGATAACTCAGAATCATTTTCAAATGATCACTGTTTTTGTAAGCATTTTAAAGATGGGAAGTTTAAATGTTTAAGTAATAATAATGTCTTTTATCTATGAAGATGAGGAACTTTGGGCTTTTTTTTTTTTCAAGTTATGGTATCAACTTTAAGCTAACCTTGGGCTAATCTTCTCCTCCTACTTCATGCACTGGTGACTCATCCTCATATATTTACCAGATGGTTGGCCACAGCTAATGATCCAATCTCTGTCCATGAAAGAGGGCAAAATTAAGTAGCCCACATAAAGGATCTTGCCTTAGCCTTACAATAATTGTGTCTTGCCCAAATGAGTAAAGGTTTCCCTAATTTGCAATACAAAATGAAGTCTTGTTTCTTTTATATATATTTATATATATATTTTCCTCGAAAAATAAATTCTTCCAATCGCTTATCTGAAGATTCATCTTAGTGACTCATCTTGAGGTGGGGAGGGATTTAGGCAAATAAATCACAAAAGCAACACCAAATACTTATCAGTTATCTAATATGCACATAGTATTGTGCCAGGTATTTGGAGGATTAAAAAGAAAAAAATTATAGGACAAAATACTTGCTTTCAGCCAGTTTATATAATTTATGTAATTTATGCATCAATTGACCTCTTCTCCTCAAGTAGCAACTGACCTAAGCACAATTTTTTTTCTTGGGTTGATGGATGAGAGGAGAGAATTGCGGAACTTACAAAGACTTTCTGGTTCATGTCCTTAGCTAGAGAAATCCTGGAAATATCAGTATCAGGCTGACTCTCCTTTCCTGAAAGGAACTGTCATATGAGCAATCAGACTAACAAAACTTGGGCAAGCTTTATTTAATCCAAATTATAGGACAGGTTCATACCTGAAAATTTGGGACTGACTGTCCCAAAAATTCTTCCTTTCATAGAGAGCATCAATTCTTCCTTCAGTACCTATATAGTATATAGTCAAAAACAAATAGCAGAGAGAAAACACCAAAATGATCATTTGAAACTCTGAGAACTACATGCATTTCATCATTAAAAATTCAATAAAAATTGATATTTAAGATATCATGTCTATCATTTGTTTTTGAAAACAAGGAAGGAGTTACTTGACAAAATAAACTTTTCCTGGTAAAAGCTAACCAAAACCAAAATTAAACCAAAACAAAACAAACAAAAAGAAAAACAGCCAAAAGGGGGGAAAAGCACTCTTTATCTTTCTCTCTATAGTAAAGTAGAAAGTGCACATTCTTTGTCATTAAATTTTTGAGCCAAATCAAAAGTAGATAAAACATTGCCCTAAATTATGTATATTCTGCTTTAATACAACAAGCCTTATTAAGACTCCTGCAAAGTTTTTTGTTCTTTCCCAATACTAAATGGTCTATGGGTACCCAAATGTGACATGAGGTTATAGGTACATCTTCATACAAAACATGTCAAAAGTCCAAAGATAGAGCTGTGACAGACCTAAGACTGTCCAGTCACTATTGATCTGTCTGGTTTCCAGGTTCCAATTCAGTCCTGGCTATTGAACCTGAACCAATCCTGGTAAATTCTCTTCCTGGCTCTGCTACCAACTAAGATTAACTTTGGTGGGCTTCAGTTTCTTCATTATAAATGAAGTCATTGGACTACATGATCTATTAGTCCTTTTCTTTTTTATTATTGTTATTATTTTTTTTATTAAAAGCTTTTTTATTTACAAAACATATGAGTGATTTTTCTACATTGAACTTTGCAAAAACTTTTGTCTTTCCCAAGCTTTTCCCCTCCTTCCCCCCATCCACCACCCCTAGATGACAGATAATCTAATACATGCTAATATGATAAATTATATGTATTAGTCCTTTTCAACTCTTGCTCTAAGTTAACTAATGATAGCTTATGAACCTCATTGGATGACTGAAAGACTCAAAATAAAGTCCATTGCAAATCTGAAAATACTACATAAATTGACCTATTATAATTATTTCTATTCTAATAACTTTACAATCTAGTGGGTTAGAGTTTTTAATAATCAACAAGTATTTATTAAGCACCAACTACATCCCAGGAACTGTGCTAAGTTTTAGGGATACAAATAAGAAAAGAAAGATAGTTCCTATCTTTGTGAAACAAGAGGAAAAGATAAGAAAACTACAGAAATAACTGCAGTGTACATTATGTTATGACAATTGCTAAAGAAAAATCCAAACAGAAAAAAATATGAATTATCTGAAAATGGAGAGATTTTAGAGTTGGGAAGCTCTTCAAAGACTTCATGGAACTATTGGCACCTGAGTTAAGACATGAAGGAAGGAAAATATTTTATCAGGGAAAGATGTGACAGGAATTAATCTTTTCTAGTTATGCAGAGTAAGAAGAAGATCCAATTTGGATTGGAATATAATGTTGGGGGGAGTGGAGAATAATATAAAATGAGTTAAGTTGTTGGATATCAATTTGGGGAAGGTCCTGAATGCCAGACTAGGAACTTGTGTATTTCATTTGATCAGCAGTGGGGAACCACTGAAAATTTTTGAAGAGGAGAATGATGTTCCTGTCTTCTCTCCAAAGAGCTTTTCAGGAATATCTGTTTTAATGAATTCCTCCAAAACCTCCCAAATTGCAAGCCTGTGTAATGCCACAAGTGTCTCACTCCCAGTTGCCCTTAACAACCACCAGGAATTGGTTACACATGTAATTTTCTGTTGTGCATTGCTTTAATTCTTTACTTTCTGTTGCTTGATTGCATGAATTTCGGCCTTGAGGGAGAGAAAAATGCCTAAAACTAATGGCCATACTCAAATTATTTTCCTTTGGAAAGCTGCAAATATAACATACAAATCCTGTACTTCCAAACTATTTGAAGCAGGAAGGGATAGTACAGAATATATGACTACTGTGCTCCCACTATCTACTCTGCCATCCAACTGTTCTATCTATGGCAGAATAATTTATTCCTAACTAAATACCTAATCAGTGCTGATTATTTTATTTATTGTCCACAATTCTTTATATTTATGGTGTAAGTTGCTCAAATTTCATTTATTTGAAATAATTGAGAAAGATTAGCTTTTCTCTACCCAGAGACCTAAGACATGCATCCTCTGTTCAAGGCATCAGTCAGTGCTTAAAAGCAAGAATCAAAAACCCCTTTGTAGGAAATCTCCTGGCAGCCAACTACTACTTGGAAATGTAAAAAGAAAGTCTAGTTCCGCCACTAAAATTACAAATTAGAAGGCAGATGAATAAGTTCCACAGTGACTGGGGAAAAATCAAGTAGATTCTTAAATATTACTTAACAATTTTTCATTTTTATACTCATAATGAATTCTTTTTATGTTGGGGAAATGACATAAATCATTGTGGTGCTTTATGAATATTTCAAATAAGACTCAGAAAAAGAGGCAGCCTAAATTGATGAATTGTAAACTTGAGGTTGGAGTTTGAAATTATGAATTTCAATCTTCATTCTATCATGAAACTTTAAGCTAGTAAAATGTTTATGCCTCAATTTTTCTTCCATGAAATGGAGACAAAAACTGCATGCCTCTTCACTGAAGAGAACTGAATAGAAGTTTGCTATAAAAATAGTAAGAAAGCTACAAAGACTGACCATGGCCCTTCCTTATTGCAGAACCAAGACACATTCAGATTTCAAATAAGATTTTTGAGGCCAAATAATCATATGTAGAAATATGAAAAATCAATATCTGTATCCATCACCTATTCTATGGGCATATAAAATTACAAAGAAAAACAGGAAGATTTAAAATAATCTTTTCTATTATAAAAACATTCACCATGAATCCCAATACTAGAAAGATTTCAAATGGAAAAGACCTATATCAAGAAAATTCTTTATAAAAGGAAAAAATACAATAGCATGTCATCACATATTTGTGGAGTGGGGGAAGTACAGCACTGGACACAGAAGGAGCTTAATCTACTCTCATGGTTTACTATTTAATTATTTTAAAATTTGATTTTGAATGTATTTTTAGTTTGAAACTAATGTCAGATAACACAAGTATTTTCATATATCTAGTGGAACAGAAAAATAAGAAATTTATATATAAACAGCAAAATCCTGTAATATACAACTTGTTTTTCTTTTTAAATGTATAATACATTCACCATATCATTTTCAAAGTTGTCTTTCTCATTTTCCTTCCTTTCTTGTTTTTTTTTATCTTTTCTCAAAACTCTCCTCTCATCCTAACTTCCCTATTACTGTGGAGGATGCAACCTCTCATATACCCAGGCTCACAACCAAGGTAACGGCTTCAACTCATCTCTCTCATTTCTTATATCCAATCAATTGCCAAACCCAGTTCTACTCATATCTTTTACATGCCTTCTTTTTTCCTCTGACAATGACATCACACTGGGCAGAACAGGCCCACTTTAATTCAAGCCTGTTGGCTGGTCTCCCTGCCTCAAGCATCCCCACTCCACTTCATCCTCCATTCAACTGTTAAATTGATCTTCCTAAAGCAAAAGTTTTGACCATGTCTCCTTGCTATTTAATAAACTCCAATGGTTCCCTATTACCTCTAAGTTCAGATTTAAAATCCTCTGTTACTTAAAACCCTGTATAACCTAGCTCCTTCCTTCCTTTCCAGTATTCTTATACTTTTCCTTCACATAGTCTGTGATGCAGTCAAACTGGCTTCTTATTCTTCTTGAACTGATTGCTATATTTTGGGTATTTTTACTTACTATTTGTACCTATATATGGAATTCTCCTCCTCTTCCTCTTTGCCCCGGCTTCCTAGACTTCTTCACAAAGCCTTTCCTGACTTCCCTTACTTTTAATGTTTTCCCTTTGCTGATTATCTTCAAATTATTTTGTATTATCTTATTTGTACATAGTTGTTTCCACATTGCCTTCACCATTAGACTGTGAGCTCATTGAAAATAGGGATTGTCTTTTGCCTTTTATTGTATCCTCAGAGTTTAGTATAGTGCCTGAAACTTAATTAATCAATTAATTTAATTAATAAGAAGGTTTAATCAAATGTTAGTTGGCTGCTTTGGTTTACTGTATTGTTAACATATGAATTATTCTCCTGGTTCTGCTCACTTCACCAGATATTATTCCATAGAGATCTTCCCAAATTTCTCTGAATGTATGCTTTTCATTTTTTATAGTGTAATAATTATATTACATTCATAAACCATGATTTTTCATTTTAATTAAGTGTCCTTGCTAACTAATTGCTAAGTTCTACTGTTTCAAGTATGGAAGGACTGCAAGGATTATAAGTTCTATAAATTTACCATCTCTAAGGGTCTCTAAGGTCCTTTAAAGCTCAAAATCTAGGATAGTATGAAATTATGACAGAAGGATTTTAAGGATCAGCTTGTGCAACTCCATTTTACAGAGAAGGAAATGGAGCTATCCAGCAAGGGAAAGGATTTGTTCAATATTTGATAGTCCAGACATCATAAATTCATAAACTGTTACAGCTGGAAAAAAGTTTAGGGACAATTTCATACAACTTTTTTACTCTATAAAAGAGGAAACAGACCAAGAAGTTTATAACAAAGCAGGGAATAAAACCCAGATCTTCTACCTCCTAGTCTTGGATTCTTTCATGCAGATTGTTGGAAACAGTTTCTCTCAATGCAATGAGATATTGGGGGGAAGGTTATCATCCTAAGTCAGCAGGGATTGGGTCTTAGAACAAAGACGTCTACAATACATTTGGGCTTCTTTCCTAAGGGGAGCTTATTCTAACTTCCACTATCACTCTCTTGTCCTCAGTCTTCCTGTCAAGGATCTGCCACTGCTACATCTCTAATCCTGCCCCACAACCAGGTTTCATCCTCCATCAATAGCCTCCCTACACTCTACCCCACCTTCTTTTTTAGTAGAATACATGTAGACCTTGAAATATCTCACTTTGGCAATAAAATCCTGGTTACTCTGCCTTACCTTACAACCGTGGGTCTTTTCACAGCCTAACATAACCTAAAATACTTAGTTATGACCCAGACATTCAGTGATTGAAAAATAGAGATAAAGAATCAACTAAAAGACAATAAATAATGAGCTAGAAGATGGATGCCTCTACTGAGAAGACAAGGATTTAAAGCTTCAAGATAAGGGATGGTCACTAATTTTTTTGTTATTGGGAGGTCTTCTCTTTTCTCTATTTAGCACTCCCTATATGTTAACATCTCTTCTTTAAGGTCATTTTAATTGATAAAATATATGTTTCTGACAATTGTTAAATAAATGTCAATGAATACAGATGAAATATACAATGAAAGATGTAATTAGAAAGATGTAAATAGGTGCTATTCATCATCAACAACAACAATTCAGATTAACATGGAGCCTTTAGATTTCTAAAATATTTTACTCACAGAAACCCTAAGAGATAGGGTATGTAACTAATTATGCACATTTTATTAAATATTTTTTATTTTCAAAACATATGCATAATTTTTAACATTCACTCTTGCAAAATCTTGTGTTCCAATTTTTCATCCTCCTTTCTCCCTACATTCTCTACTAGATGGCAAGTAATCCAACAGTGCAATTCTTCTATATATATTATGCATATATTCTATAGATATAATATACAGTATTTCCACAATTATCATGCTGCACAAAAAGTCAGATCAAAAAAGAATAAATGAGAAAGAAAACAAAATGCAAGCAAACAACAACAAAAAAGGTGAAAATACCATGTTGTGATCCACACTCAGTCCCCACAGTCCTGTCTAAGTGCAGATGGCTCTCTCCATCATCTCCACTCTTGGCATAAATTCTACTTGGTCATAGTGTATTATCTTGGGGATAACTTGTAATTTCTTTGCTAATATTTTATTTAAGATTTTTGCCTTAATAATCATTAGAGAAATTGGTCTATAATTTTCTTTCTCCATTCTGACCCTATCTAGTTTAGGTATGAGCACCATATCTATGTCATAAAAGGAATTTGGTAGAATTCCTTCTTTTCCTATTTTTCCAAATAGTTTGCATAGTATTGGAATTAATTGTTAAATGTTTGCTACAATCCACATGTAAATCCATCTGGCCCTGGAGAGTTTTTCTTAGGGAGTTGATCAATAGGTTGTTCAATTTCTTTTTCTAAAATGGAACTATTTAAGTAATATATTTCTTTCTCTTAATCTGGGCAATCTACATTTTTGTAGATATTCATCCATTTCATTTAGATTAACAGATTTACTAGCATACAGTTGGGCAAAATAACTCATAATTATTGCTCTAATTTCCTCTTTTTTGGTGGAAAATTCACACTTTTCATTTTTGATACTAACAATTTGATTTTCTTCTTTTCTTTTTTCTAATCAAATTAACTAAAGGTTTATCTATTTTGTTGGTTTTTTCATAAAATCAACTCTTTAGTTTTATTTATTAATTCAATAGTTTTCTTACTTTCAATTTTTGAATCTCCCCTTTAATTTTCAGAATTTCAAATTTGATATTTAATTAGGGATTTTAATTTGTTCTTTTTCTCACTTTTTTAGTTGCATACCCAATATCACTGATCTTCTCTTCCTCTATTTTATGCAAGTAAGCATCTAGAAATATAAAAGTTCCCCTAAGAACTACTTTGACTGCATCCCATAAATTTTGGTATGCTGTCTAGTTATTGCCATTCTTTTGGATGAAACTATCAATTGTGTCTATGATTTGTTTCACCCACTTATTCCTTAGGAGTTTTCAATTATTTAGTTTCCAATTAATATTTGGTCTATTTATCCCTGTCCCTTTATTACAGGTAATTTTTATTATATCATGATCTGAAAAAAAGATGCATTTACTATTTCTGAATTTGATTTTGAGGTTTTTATGCCCTAATACTTGATCAATTTTTGTGTAGATTTCATGCACCGCTGAGAGAAAAGTATATTCCTTTCTGTCTCCATTCAATTTTTTCAAAAGGCCTATCATACCTAACTTATCTAAAATTCTATTTACCTCAACTTCTTTTTTATTTATTTTGTGGTTCAATTTCTCTAGTTCTGATATAGCAAGGTTGAGATCTCCCACTAGTATAGTTTTGCTGTCTATTTCTTCTTGCAGCTCTCTTAACTTCTCTTCTAGGAACTTTAATGCAATACCATCTGGTGCATATATGCTTAATATTGATATAACTTCATTATCTATGGTACCCTTTAGCAAGATGTAATTTACATCCTTTTCTCTTTTAATTAGATCCATTTTTGCTTTTGGTTTATCTGAGATCAGGATTGCTACCCCTGTTTTGGGTTTTTTTTATTTTTGTTTTTTTTTTAACTCCAGCTAAAGCATAATAAATTATGCTCCAGCCTTTTACTTCTACTCTATATGTATCATTGTGCTTTAAATGTGTTTCTTGTAAACAATATATTGTAGGATTCTGGCTTTTAATCCAGTCTGCTATCTACTTCCATTTTATAGAAGAGTTAATTCCATTCACATTCTCAGATAAAATTACTAACTTTGCATTTCCTGCCATCTTATTTTCCCCCAAATCATATTTTTCTCTTTTCTCCTTTTCCCCCTCACCAATGTTTTGCTTCTGACCACCACCTCCCTCAATCTATCCTCCCCTTTTACAGTCCTTCCCCCTATATCATTCCTTTTCCCTTCTACTTCTGTTCTCCCTTCTATTTCTTCCCCCTTTCTTTTCCCTTCTCCTCCTACTCCTCTATAGAATGAGACATTTCTATGTTAAACTAAATATGTCTGATAGTCTCTCTTTGAGCCAAAGCCAATGATACTAATATTCACAAAATGCTCATCACCTCCCTTGTTTCCTTCAACAGCAGTAAGTCTTTTTTGTCTCTTCGTGTGATATAATTTACCCCATTTTACCTCTTCTTTCCTCTTCTAGTATAATCCATTTTCTACCTATAGCTTCTTTTTATATTATCACAGTAAAATCAAATTATACCTATACCTTCTAAGTATACTTCTTACAGACATACAGTTCTCAAGAGTTAAACATAACATCTTCCCATATAGGCATATAAACATTTTAAATTTTAAAAAATATAAGGTTTTTTCCTTCCTTTTTTATGCTTCTCTTAAATTATGTATTTAAAGATCAAATTTCCTCTTCAGCTCTGGTCTTTTCATCAAAAATAAATGAAAATCATCTAATTCATCAAATATCCATCTTTCCCCCTGAAAGATAATGCTTAATTTTGCTGGATAATTGATTCTTGGCTGCAGTCCAAGTTCCTTTGCCCTCTGGAATATTATATTCTAGATCCTTGGATCTAGATCCTGAGTAATCCTGATAGTGGTTTCCCAATATTTGAATTTTTTTCTGGCTGCTTGCAATATTTTCTCCTTGATCTGATAATTCTGGAATTTAGCTACAATATTAGAGTTTTCTTTTGGGGGTCTCTTTCAGGAGGTGATCAGTGGATTATTTCAATGGCTATTTTACCCTCTTATTCTAGGACATCAAGGCAATTTTCCTTGATTTCTTGAAATATGTTGTCTAGGCTATTTTTTTTCTATTGTGTTTTTCAGGGAGTCCAATAGTTATTAGAGTGTCTCTCCTGGATCTATTTTCTGGGTTAGCTGTTTTTCTGATGAGGAATTTTAGATTTTCTTCATTTTTTTTCTTCTTTTGGTTTTGCTTCACTGATTCTTGATGTCTCACTAAATCATTTACTTCCATTTGTTCAATTCTAATTTTTAGTGAATTGTTTTCTTCAGTTACCTTTTTTTAATCTCCTTTTGCATTTGGCTGATTGAACTTTTAAATGAGCTGTTTTGTTCATTGGGGTTTTTTCCATTTCAGAAATTCTGGTTTTCAAGGAGTTGATTTTGTTTTTTATTTCACCAAAAGTATTCTTTAAGGAGTCATTTTCTTCAAATAATATGTTTCCTTTTGCATGGATGCCATTTTCTTTCCCCATTTTTCTTCTACCTGTCTTTTAAGATCCTTTTTTAATTCTTCCAAGAGAGCCTTGTGAGGTGGAGACCAATTTACATCACTCTTTGAGGCTTCATCCAGGGATGGTTTGCCTTTAATGTCCTCAGGGTTTAAGGTCTATTCTTCTTTTTCTCCATAAAAACTATCTATAGTCAGAACTCTTTTTTTGTGCTCATTTTTAAAGACTGAGTTCAGTTCTTAGGGCAAAGGGAAGATTGTTCCAAGCTTTCTCTACAGGCAACAATGGCTTCACACTGCCCTGGGGCTGGTGCTGCCAGCTTCCTTCCCATGCTATGAGGGACTTCCCAACTCCTGAGTTATGCTAGAGTTCAGGGGCTCACTATTTGCCTTTTGTAGTTGTATTGGATGTCTCATAGATAGCCTGCTTATCGATGGTTTCTGAACCAGGGCAGAGTAGCCAATGCTACTGTATTTTGGGTAAGATCTCCCAAAAGATTTCCCCAAAACATGGATGTCACTCTGCTCTGGGTCCCTGCACTGAGCCTGCTCCCTCCCCTTCTCCCTCATGCCCACTGGAAACACGAATTCCAAAATATTCCAAAATATCTTTTGTTGAAAATTTGTTACACTCCAAATATTTGTGGGTTTTGTCATTCCAATACCTGTTCAGAGGCTTGATCTGGTGGTGATCTGAGGAAATCCAGGAAGAGCTCAGGTAAAGACTTTTCTATTCTCCACCACCTTCGCCCCCCAAAAAAAATTATGCACATTTTAGAGATGAGCAAGGCATAGGACTTCTTTCCTAGGTGTTAAATATGAAATCAACTTGTGTACTCAATAGAATAAACGGAACCACTTTCTTATTTGATTAACAATACCTCAGCTTTTGTTAGTGAGCTCTTTTTGTTGTATTCAGACATCTCCAATATCTGGGCTTTCTTTACCTGGAAAAATTAGGTGTCTGACACCTTAGAGCTCAGTCAAATCAGTCAGTAGTCTTCCTGCTTCTACCAATATAGAAAAGTAGAAAGGAAAATTCAAAACAAGAACCTTCTGGGGGGACCCAACATATGATAGAATGAGAGTAATGTTGGACAAAGAAAATAGCTTTGGGCTCAGTAAAGAAAGACTAGCATTTGAATACAACTTCATATATTCATTAACCCTTTAACCATTGTCAAGTTACTAAATTTCTTTGAACTCTAGCTCACATTAATAATAACAGAACAGGTATAATAATGCCTGTATTACTTATTTTACTTAGTTTCTGAGGATCAAATAAAATCATGAATTTAAAATAATAAGTAGAACTTGAATATTTCACAAACCTGTAAGTGCTATGTAAATGTCAACTATCATCAACATGATCATCACCACAATTATCCATCATCATCATCATCAACTGGGTTCTGTGGGTAGTGGTTCTGAATATTAAAGGTTACTCATACATTAATTCTACCATCAGGCTGGCCTCAGGGCAAAAATGAAATCTATTGATTCTAGATTTCCTCTGAGAAATAATGCTAATGCTAATAATGATAAGCTGTCTCTGAGTCCAAAAAGCCCTGACTCTAGTTGGGAAACTGTCATAACTTAAGGTTCAAGTCTAAGCATTAAGGATTGGTTATTAAATGCATCAGACAGGACTGGAAGAATTTCAACTTTCTAAATATTTGTCCCACAGTGAAGCAATCTATTTCACTACTTGCTTCATTATATACTCTAGAGAGGACAACTGCTGACATAGTAAAGCAGAAATGAACTTCCATCCATTGAACTATTATGTCACTTTAGTCTTTCAAAAAATGAAAATCTAATGCAATAACAATAATTTTTACCAAAGGTAAGATTAGGCTAATAATAAAATGATTGTATGAATGCTTGAAACTAAGGAAAAGGCAAGAGTTTAAAAATCAGCTAATTCACTCATTCTTACAATAACATTTT
Organism: Myrmecobius fasciatus; assembly: GCA_023553655.1. Taxonomy (NCBI): domain Eukaryota; kingdom Metazoa; phylum Chordata; class Mammalia; order Dasyuromorphia; family Myrmecobiidae; genus Myrmecobius; species Myrmecobius fasciatus. Next base: position 33,343 of record JAJPUD010006671.1, on the reverse strand, counting down.
ACCATCTTTCCAGATTAAAAAATTCTTGTGCAACTACTAGAAATTACAAACATTAAGAGGATTACAGAAATTCAGAGTTTGAAAGGACTTCTAATATGAAGTCCTACTTGTACCCAAACAGGATTTCTATCCCTTTTATTCAATGATAATATTATATAGTTACAAATCACTTTAGTGTTTGCCAAGCTCTTTTCAAGTTATTTCATTTAATTCTCACTACAACTCAATAAGGTAGGTGCTCTTGCAATCCTCATTTTGTAAATGCAGAAACTTTGGTTGAGTGATTTGACCATAGTCATGAGGGCAGTAAGTAACTGAGGTAGGATTTTAATTCAGGACTTCCTGACTCTTAACAGCATCACTCTTTCCACTGAGCCACCTCACTTCCTTCTTTAATAAATTGTCGTTATTCTTTTTTTGAATGGAATGAACTCACAAATTACAACTAAAAGAAGCTTATTATACTTTTTTTTTTAAAAGAACAAGATTTTTTAGCTTTCACACATTGCTTTACTTTGGAACAAAGCAAAACAAAGTTTATTCTTCTCTATGACTATCCTTCAGATATTTTATCACATGTCCCTTAAATCTTCTATTATTATGGATAATCACACACAGTTCTTTCAATTGATTCTAAATATGACATGGTTTTGTTCACCCACCATGCTAGTTGTTTCTAGATAGAATCAATGAAATGGCTACAATGGAAAAGTAGAATCAAAAGGACCTAAATGGGCAATTTACACATGAAAGTAGCCAACAATATTTCAACAAGGAAGTGCCATAAAAGTGTCTAACTTAAAGATTTATTTATGAAAATGGAGGAGCTTATGGAAATCAGGACCAGGCCTTTGGAACTAGAAATTACAGAAAGGTTAACTTTAGGACCCTAAGCAAGGCAACTCAACATTCTTTGCCTTAGTTCCTTATTTATAAAATGAGTTAGAGAAGGAAATATCAAACCATTTCAGTATCTTGGCCAAAAAAAACCCCAAATGGGGGCATGATGAGTTAGACATGACTGAAATGACTTACTAACAACATCTATCTATTACATTGTATATATTATTTCACCTGAATATTACAACCATTTATTGTTGTCTTAATTTTCAGTGTTTTTACTGTGAACAGCATTAAAAAAATACTAGTTTAGATTTTAAGTTTTCTATTGCTCAAGTAATTATAAATTAAAATCATAAGAACATTTTATTTTAAGTCAATATATTTACCTAGCAATGGACAAAGGAAAGATGGAACCCTTTACATTTAGGTAATTAATTTCAGCTGCCAGAAAAGACAGGGAATCCCATCCTTTCATAAACATGTTTTCATACTCCCTTCTGAATAGTCAAGTGGCAAAAATGCTAAGGAAATAGAACTTCCTGTACTGCCACATGTGGATAATGAGCCAGCTGTATCTCCAAAATAAGTAAGGATAAAAAGTTATTTTAAAGAGCTTTTTGCTGCTGAATATCAAAGAAAATTTACATGTCTCTAAAACCATTATTCACATTGGGAATTATCAGGACTTTGTTGTTTCTGTAGCTTAACTCAAATAGAATTTAGTGATTTGAAAATGTTGATAAATCTCTGTTGGTCTCTCTTTTTATTGTGTGTAGCTTTGCCATAAATAAGCAAAAGAAAAAAGTATGGTGCCGACTTTCAACTTACATAAAGCTGAAAACAACCTTAAACCTCTTATCATTCATATTACAAATTATTGGCTAGATTTTGATTTTATGTTTTACAGCATTTCATTAATTTTTTGTTTTTAATATCTTTCAGATGCTATCAGAATATCAAGAGTAAGTATCCATTCATAAGTGGGTTAGATCCTGAATCTGGGATTTCACTAAGGAACTCTCAGTGAACATACACATTCTATTACTGTGGGTTGATAACTTCTCTAATTCATAGTCTTAGAGAATTACAGATAGTCCTGTAGGATTAAATGATTTGCCCAGGTTTGCATAGTGAATTTATATTATAAATGGGACTTGAACCTGGGTTTTCTTAAGTCTAAGGTCAGCTTTCTATCCATTATGCTATATTTTTGCTCCCTTCTATACTGAATGGGAGAAATCATGTTTCAGTAATGTCCTGAAACATTCATTTAAAAGTCAAGATAGGTTTTATGGATATTACTATTGGTAAAGTAACTAACATTAAATCAATATTTATAGAGGATTTAAATACTGTGATTCTAAGACCTCTTTACCCCCTTTCCCTCAATTTTTTCATATTACCACCCTTGAAGCAAAAGAGGAAAGCCACAGAAGATTGCAGGCAATCTTTTTTGTTTCAGGGGTGGATGTGGCCAAGCTGTCCATCACCCAGTATGCTGCTACTACTGCTAAAATGGACTTAACTAATATTATCTCTTTAAGGTTTGCAAAGCTTTCTCTCTATCTCTCTCTCCATATATACATATATTTTCTTCAAACAATCCAAGGAAGTAAGGGACTCCATATTACAGATGAGAAAATCTAGACTAAAAATAGTTAAATTTTGCCCAGGGTCATATCCAATAATCTCAGAGGCAGGATGCTAACCTAGTTCTTCCTAATTGTAAGAACAACCTAGGCTGGTCCCCAGATAAGAGATTTAATCTATTATCTAGACTAAAATTGAAGTTTTTCTAGCTTATTGGAATCTGTCAGATGTCATGGTCCTTCAGGAACCTAAGACTATCTTCATGTTTTATTGAAATTATAGAATACATTTTTGGGAGATATCAACAAGGAAATATATAATTACTAATGAAGGTATCAGTCATGAGTAAAGAATTAAGAATAACAAATGAACAGTTTCACTGATATAAACAGAAGAGAAAAAGACCTAGAAGAAAGCATCTAGAACATCTTTATTTCTCTCAGGTTTTATTTCTTTCAGAATTCAGTTCAAGTGCCATGTTGTATATACATGAAGCCTTTTCTTTCCTTCCCCCTAATTGCTAGTACTTCTCCTCTCCAACCAAAAAAAAAAGATCACTTTATATTTATTATTTCCTTGTCTTACTTTATATGTGTATCTTGTCTCCCCTGATAGAATATAAGCTCTTAGAGGGCAGGAACTATTTCACTATTGACTTTATATTTCTAGCAGCTGTCAGAGTGATAGTACACAACAGACCCAGGGCTTTTCTATAGACTGATTATGTCACAATGATCCATTGTGGAGAATATATAGAAGAACACTACTAAGGAATGGCTCAGTTTTTTTCCAGAATATTAATACTCAATCAATTAATCAAACATTTTAATATTTGGCCCTAGGCACTGAAAATGTAAATACAAAAATATAAGTCAATCCTTACTCACAATGAGCTTACAGTCTTTTGGGGAAAACTAGGACATATAAAATATATGTAGTATAAATATAGATAAAGTTGATGAATACAAAACATAAAGAGCAATTGAATATATGAGGCAATTTGAAGGGAGAACACTAGAAGATGAAGGAATAAGGAGGTTTTATGTAGAAGATGGAGCCTGAAGTTGGATCTTAAAAGATTGGAAGGACTCATTGAAACAGAAATAAGGAGAAAGGGTAGTCAGGACTAAGGCATTTCACAAAAAATGTGAAGTAGAAACGGGCCAGTTTGGCTGGATCTCAAAGTGTAGGAACAGGGATAATATCCAAGGAGGCTAAAAATAAACGTTGTGACTTTAAAAGCTGTATAATACCAATAAAATACAGGAGGAAGTGATAGAAAACGTGAATGAAATTGCCTGTGTCTCTCTGCAGCAGCCCTGAAGTTAGGGAGGTATAGTTGAGAAGTGAACTTGAAGCCTCTTGTCCCAAGAGAAATAAGAAATAGTCGCTGAAAAATGGTTGATAAGAATGCTTGCTCCTTAATCTAATTCTTTGCTATTTACCTTGCAATACTTACTTTGACAATATACTTTCCAGGGGTGTACAAACTGACAACAATGTTGGCACAATATATTGCCAGCACTCATTCAGTATTTGTGAGGTTTCAAAGGGAAGTATGGGAGATAAGCAGTATTAGAGTGACTGCCAAAGTGAAGGTCTAGAAAGCCATTGTGCTTATCTCATTTCTATATGCTTGTGAAACCTGGACAGTATAACAGCATCACTCTAAGAAACCAAATCATTTTCATTTGAATTGTCTTAGAAAAATTCTGAAGATCACCTTGCAGAATAAGGTACCAGACATAGAAGTTCTTTGTAAAACTAAACTGGCAAGCATTCCAACTCTACTGAAGAAAGCTTACCTAAAAAACTATTTTATGAAGAACTCATATTTGGCAAGCTCTCACATGGTGATCAGAAGAGATTAAGAAACACCCTCAAAGTCTTTTTTTAAAAACTTTGGAATTGATTGTTTGACATGGGAGACACGCACAGGACCACTCAGCATGGCGTGCCCTCATCAGAGGTGATGGGCTCTATTAGCAAAGCAGAAGTGAAACAGCTCAAAAGAAACACAAGATGCACAAATTTAGAGAATCCATCCCAAATGTTCATATAAACTGTTTGTGCCCAACCTGTACAGAGCATCCCAAGTTCATATTGGTCTGATCAGCCACTATAAGACATAGTCCTCTTCCCAAATGAATGGCAATAACCAGTACCAATCTACCTTTCATTCTGTTTAGGTAAATAACTCTGAGTTTCCCAAATCCTTTTTTTTTTGGGGGGGGGGCAATTGGAGGTAAGTGACTTGCCCAGGGTCACACAGCTAGGAAGTGTTAAGTGTCTGAGATCAGATTTGAACTCAGGTCCTCCTGACGTCAGGTCTGGTGCTCTATCCACTGTGCTACCTACCTGCCCCACAGATCTCCCATTTCATCGGAAAACTGAGAGAATTAGAGCAGATAAAATATTAGGGTAAGGAAACTTAAATTTAAATTCTATCTCACATGTTTCATGGATCTGTGACCTTATGCAAGTCACTTACTTAATCTCTTTGGAACTCTTTCCTTAACTGAAAAAAGGTGTGGTTGGATTTACTGGTTCTAAAGCTATCATTCCATTATCTGATGATCTATCCCCCTCTAAAGCTATTATACTATGATGTCACATTTTATTCTGGTAGATTTATTAGGGGAAAAAAGAGTTTCTGAGCTAAATGTAGCTTGAGAAAAACAATTACCCCTTCATTTCATTCCAAGCTGTGCTCCTGACTCTCCAGAGTTTCTCTACAATGCTCAAGAAGCCACTTTTCCTTGGAAAGCTCATTCCACTTGGACTTCACACAGTAGCAGCACTCTCAAGTCCTTGCATCTCCTCCTCTGTTTAGCTGCCTCCTCCCAGATCCTCTATTTCTTTTTTGTTTTGTTTTGATTTCATTTATTTATTTTTTTATTAAAGATTTTTATTTTGAAAACATAGATAATTCTTCAACATTAAACCTCACAAAGCTTAGTGTTCCAATTCCCCACCCCCCCTCCCCAGTCTCTCCCCTAGGTGGCAAGTAATCTAATATATGTTAAACATGGTAAAATATATGTTAAATCCAATATATGCATACATATTTATACAATAATCATGCCATACAAGAAAACTCAAATCAAACTGGAAGAACTATGAGAAATAAAATAAAATGCAAGCAAATAACAACAAAAAGAGTGAAAATGCTATGTTTTGAACCCTACTCAGTTCCCACAGTCCTCTCTCTGGATTTGGATGGTTCTGTCCATCACAAGATCATTGAAACTGGTATGAATCACCTCATTGTTGACAAGAGCCATGTCCATCAGAATTGATCATCGTATAATCTTGTTGCCACGTATAATGATCTCTTGGTTCTGTTCATTTCACTTAGCATCAGTTCCTGCAAGTCTCTCCAGGCCTCTCTAAAATCATCCTGCTGGTCATTAATATTCCATAACATTCATATACCTTAACTTATTCAGCTATTCTCCAACTGATGGGCATCTACTTGGTTTCCAGTTTCTTTCCACTACAAAAAGGGCTGCCACAAACATATTTGCACTTGTGGATCCCTTTCTCTCCTTTAAGATATCTTTGGGATATAAGCCCAATAGAAACACTGCTGGGTCAAAGGGTATGCACAGTTTGATAACTTTTTGAGCATAGTTCCAAATTGCTGTCCAGAATGGTTGGATCCATTCACAGTTCCACCAACAATGTATGAGTGTCCCAGTTTTTCCACATCCCCTCCAACATTCATCATTATCTTTTCCTTTCATCTTAGCCAATCTGGCAGGTGTGTAGTGGTCAGATTCTCTATTTCATTGATCACACTCAGGTCAGCTTAGTCTTCATTGTTTTCAGAGCTGTACTCTTGACTCTTCAAAGCTTTCTCTGTAATGCCCCTATTCTGGTACTTCATTTCTTCCTCTTCCCACATTTTTTAGCTTTCTTTAAGTGTTTGTCTTTCCCCATCAAGGACAGGGGCTATCTTTTATTTATGTTTGTAACTACACTTCCAGAACTTAGCAAATGCTTAATTACTCCTTGACCTTGAGTGCCACTGACAGGAAAATTGGAGAGGCTTTGGGTGTTACACTGAGAAAATTTATAAATAAAGAGCAGAGAGAAAACAGTTTTTAAAAATTAACTTATAGGCTTTAGAGTTGGAAGGAATGAAGGAATTAGTCCTATTCTTTACAGATGAGGAAACTGAGTCTCAAAAATGATTTGTAACACTTAGGTCCTCTAATTTCATGTTCAGTGAGTCAGCCAATTAATGTTTATTAAGCATCTCTTATCTTCCAGGCACTCTGCTAAGCACCCATTCTTTAGCTCTAATATACTCACTCAAAAGATTCCAGTGAGGAAAGTGTACAATACCAACTAAGCTAAAAGGGACAGTTTCATCTGAGAAGATACCTGGAGATGGATGGTAAGAAAAACTGATAACAAAAGTTTTTTATTTATACAAAAATTTCATGTTTTTAATCTCATTTCATCCTCACAGCAATGCTGTGAGGTATAAATACAGATAAATTTAGAATTTTAAAGATATTTTTCCAATAAAAACCATAAATGTCTAAGAGCCTTTAAATTTTAAAAGATCCAAATGAAAGATTACATTAATAAGAGGGAACATAAGTTTTTTGGTGAGAAAACAGAGGCTAGGAAGGCAACAGGACAAAAGAAGGTATGCTGATGAGCTAAAAATTGGCATTGAAAGAGTCAATTTAGCATGTGAGACAGAGGTGAAGGAGGAAAGGGAGTGCATATTTTTTCCCCACAAACACTCCCACATTAGGAATTTATGTGACTAATTCATGATACATGATTGAAGATCAGGATGTGGATCTAAAAGGAAGCTACTAACTTCTATGTAATTCTTTTGTATTCTACTTCTAAGTAAGACAATTTATACAGTGCTAACTCCTACTCTTTAAGAATTTGGAGTTCTCCCTTCAAAGAATGCAGAAATCATTTACTCTGGCTCATTTCTATCCCTTGTCAGAAGAAGGAATTTGCATGGTATCCAGTATAAGATAACCCAGAGGGGACTAAAGAATAGAACTATTATAATATAGTTAGAAAAACTCATAAGTACCAAAGCATGACTCCACTCAATGACTTCCATGTCTGTGAATTTAATATGACCTTCAGAGAAAACACTGACTTCTTCCAATAAAAGAAACCTACACTTGGTTCTCCAAGTCACATTCTACTGAACTTCAGTGGCCCACGAGCAGCCAGTTAAATTCATACATTTTAAACAAATATATACCTGGGCATGTCACAGAAACTTTTATCACTGTACAATACTCTGAGGGAAAAATGTAGTCTTTAAGAGTATTTTCCTCTTCCCCACATTATGGCATGCTACAACACCCAATGCAGCCACATGTAATGGTTTAAGCTAGCAAACTGAGCTTTGGAGCATCTACACTTCCTGTATCCACAGCTGCAGATGAATGCCAGTAGGATTAACTCAGAGCTTCACAAATAAATAAATCAAGCATATGGAATTAACTATGTGAGATTTTTGAGGCAGGATGCTAATTATCAATCAAAAGATACTATAGTTTTTTATTATTTTTTTCTCTTTTTTCTGTTTTGCTTTGGTTTGTTTTAAGATGAGGTCTTAAAATTCTATCTTATTCAGGAAATTGACTAATGATATCTCCACAGACATAGGCGTGTGTATGTGTATGTGAGAAAACCATGTAAATGCACTCTCTTCTAAGTGTTTTGATCTATTAATCATTTTACCCTTCCCTAGAGAATTTAAGTTTTTTGAGAGCAAAAGATATTTTGGCTTTGGCTCTGAATTCCCCAGAACTTAACAATTCCTTGTACATAATAAAAAAAAACACTTTTAATAAGTGTTGAATTGTACTGAAGATATTGTAAAATAAATGTTTTTAAGCATGACAAGAAAAAAAATTAAAGAGTATGGTTCAGCTGGATATGTTTGTTAAATTGTATTGATATTAATTGATAAGTGTCTTATGTGGAATTTAGACTATGCTTTACAAAATAATCACCATACTATGTATAATGTTCAGTTGTGCTTGACTCTTTGTGACCCTATTTGGAGTTTTCTTTCATTTTTTTTTCAAGTGCACAATCTGAAGGTGTTTATTGACAAGTACAGCATACATACATGGAAAACAGAAGAACTTAAGTTTCTGTGGTAAAAACTCTACTTAGAGAGTAATTTATAAGGTTTTACAATAAAGGGAGGAGGAAAATAGGAGGAATAGAGACTAGCTAGAACCTGGATATTTGCATAAGCTTTATTCCTTTGGGCTCAGTATGAACCAGTTTGAATTGGCCCTGTGGTTACTGACACACAGAAGTGTTCTGGTTCACCTAGTAGATCTCACAAAAGAGCACTGGTATGTCAAATTTGGGCAATACCCATTCTGCCAACTAATTGAGCTAATTTTGATTCTGAGATTATGTTAGCCTCTCCTGCATAATAAGGGAGCTCAAGCAAACAAAAGTGATTAGTAAAGGGATCATTCCATTTCTATACTTCCCAACAGACATCATTTTCACAATACCTATATATAGCAAAGTTTTTAAAAAATCCAAGTCAATATAGATACAATCCAATAAAATATAATACAAGAACATATAACAGATAATACAGATTGAAAGAACTCTCTCAGTAAGAGCAAGCTATCTCCACTCAATTAAAAGAGTTCCAGATCTCATCCAGGGAGAAAATAAAATTCCCCAAAGTCTCTGGTATAACAAGCTGAGAACAGAGAAATGGTATGGATTGTCAACTCTTCTTTTACCCACTTCTTTTCAGAGCCTTTCTCTTCTTTCGGTGTCCTGAAGAGAGGCTGGCATAATGGATCTTTTTTTTCCTCAAAGCTGAGAGCAAGATAAACCTAGGATCTCTCTCCTCTCTCCTTACTAATTTTGGTCTCCACCAAAAAAGAGAGAGTCTTTGAGCTTGGTTTACATTGGCAAAGTACTTCTTAGTACAAGTCCTTACTAAATACTTATCTCCTTCCTTCACAATAAGCCTATAGAAAATGTAAATATTCTTTTATCCAACCTATATATTAGTAAATTGTAGCTTATAAATAGTAAATGATTTGTCCAAGATCGCACAGCTAATACTTGGTGGAACAGGGATTCTGGTGCAGGTCTTCTGAACTTTTAAGTTTATCATTTCTTGATTAGAAAGATGATTTCAGAAAGGTTGAAGAATTTTACATAAACTGATGCTAAGTGAAATGAACAGAACCAAGAGAACATTGTACAAAGTAAGAAGATTATGTGATAATCAGCTGTAATGGACTTGGCTCTTCTCAACAATGAGGTGATTCAGGGCAAATACCTGTGATGGAGAGAGCCACCTACATCCAGAGAGAGAACTATGGGGACTGAATTTGGATCACAACATAATATTTTCAGTTTTTTATTGTTGTTGTTTACTTGCTTGTTTTTTATTTCTCGTTTTTTTTCTTTTTGATCTGATTTTTCTTGTGCAGCATAATAAATGTGGAAATATGTTTAAAAGAACTGCACATGTTTGACCTATATTAGATCACTTGCTGTATAGGGAATGGGGGAGGTAGAGAGAAAGGGAGAAAAATTTGAAACACAAGGTTTTACAGGAGTTTTGCATGTATTTTGAAAAATATAAAAGCTATTATAAAAATAAAATAAAATATATCAGTGATATCATACACAATAACAACATAGATGCCTTATAGCAGAAATTGAGATACAGCTAAAGCAGTATTCAAGTTCAATTTTATAGCACCATATGAACAAAAAAGAAAAATGTAGTGGATTATAGTTGAGTTAAAAAAAAAACACTCTAAGAGAATAAAGGAACAAAGCAATAAAACAAAAGTGTGCAGAAAAAGAAAAAATGACTAATAGCTGGGATTATTAGAATTAAAATGATAAAACCAAGACTTGCCTTCAAAGACCAACAAATTGAATTCTGAAATTAGCAATTTTTTTCTAAGACTTAGCCCGAGTCAACAAAATTAGAAATGAGAAAGGGATGATTAAAATAAAGGTAAAATGAATCAATAAAAATATCACAGAAAATGATACATAACTCTATGGCAATGAAAAGATACCTACATATTTCTCTTTCCTTCAAAAGATATGCTCAATATTCAATATTCATTGAATCAACGAATCAATATTCATTGATTGAGCCAATCCTCCATATTCATGTGTTTTGCTGTTGTGACGTCAGGCATTCTTATGATTTTAGTAATACTCATTTTTACTTTTGTGTTGGTAACTAATCATATTTGTAAGCAGAGAAAAAATAAGAGAGCAAAAATGGGTTCAAGTTTGTGGGGTGGTTGCTATTCTACTAGCTGTTACACTGGTTTTCTTTTCCTTATCTTTGCAAACAACTCCCTAGCCATTCATTGTATATTTTCATTGTTTGCCTTTAAAAATTCAAGTTTTGTGTTGCAATTATGCCCTCAAAGCATAATGCAAGTCCTTTGGCTCTAAACCCACGGGTACCAAGTTATTGATATAGCTTAGTGAAAAAATAAAGTTCTTAAATAAAAAATGTTTGGCATTTCTTTTATCACACCATACTGAAGAAATAAAATACAACCAAATAGATGCAGATTAAAAGGCATAAAATAATTTATTTAACTCTGGCTGTGTTACATAGTACTTGAAGGATATTTGCTTTTAATGGCATGGGCGCTTCTTCCAATGACAAAGACTTCAACTCTTCAATGTTCCTTGATATGTTTTGTGGTAGTTAAACATTATTACTTAGTAGAAAAATCTTCTGGTGATGGACATCTTCAAGTTTGGGTTAGTCCTTGGACAACAAGCATACAATGGATTGCAGGACTATACATGAATTTTCTTTTTCAAGAAGATAAATCTTCCCAATTCTTGGCCTAGTGCTCTATCCACTGTGTCACCTTGCTGCATCATTATTTATATGATTCTTTCCTCATACTAGTCTTAAATAAAAATAGTATCATCATCCTCATTTTGCAGATGAAAAATTGAGTCAGTTAATATTTATTAAGTGCCTACTATGTTTCAGTCACTATGCTAAGTGTTGGAGATACCTAAGAAACATTAAAAAAAAAGTGCCAGCTTTTAGGGGAGACAATATACAAACAACTACATACAAATAAGATATAAATAGGAAAAAGTAGTCTCAGAGGAAAGACTAAGAAGAACAAGAAAATATTTCTTGAAGATTGAACTTAAAGGAAGCCAAGAAATTTAGGAAGTAAAATAAAGAGAGGGAGGCTTCCACAAAAGACAATGATCAGTTCCCCCAACTCAGAATTGGAAGAGTTGACTCATATGTATAATGAGCCACAAGGAAGCCAGTGTGGCTGCTTTGTAGAATATGTGGAGAATATGTAAAATGGACAAAGACTGGAATAATAGGAAAAGACCAGGCAATGAAGAGATTTTTATGGGATTATTTCTAAACAGCAGACTTGAACGGGGAGGTCATAAGCTTTAAAAGGAAAGAATAGTCTGGCTGGGTGGATGTCTTTCTAGCGCTCTCTTTCTCTCTTCCCCTTTCTTTCTCTCTCTCTCCTCTCTCCTCTCCCTCTCTCCCTTTCTCTCTCTCTCTCTCTCTCTCTCTCTCTCTCTCTCTCTCTCTCTCTCTCTTTCTCTCTCTCTCTCTTTCTCTCTCTCTCTCCTTCTGTTTCTCCTTTTGAGGAAGTTACTTGATACTGTTCTTAGAATTTTTAGAGGGTGAAAGGAGGGAATTTCTTTCCTTTTCCCTTCTCCAGCTGTAGCCATAGTGGTTACATGCATATGGCAATGAGACCATAAACTTGTCTCTTTGAGCCTAAGTCAAAATTTCAATTCCTGGGCTGCCTCTTTACATTTCTTTCCCTGAACACAGGTAAACAATGAATGATCCTTAGAGATGATGTTTCTAGTCTTGATGACTATTTTGGGAGTTCAGGATTTGGGGAGTTCCAAGAAGCCGACTAGTAGTAGGAAGTGCAGGGTGAAATTGACACTTCTCAGAGAAAAAGATGACCATTGATGCAATCATCCTGCAATGTGAAAATCCAAGACAAGGTGACTAGCTAGAAGATCTGAACCTTTGTTTTACTACTCAGTGCAGAGTTAGGTGAAAGTGAAATCTATTTAATGGAGTTACAAATCTTCCAGGAATCTCCCTACTCCTAGGAAAACGTAATAGTAGTAATGGTTTATAATTTATGTTTTAAATATGTTAAAGTGTATTTATGAGCCTGCATTTCTTCTGTGATCAATTAAATAAATAAATATCAAAATACTTGATGTCTATTACTTTGTACAGTGAGTAACTTTCCTAAAATCATCCCTTTAATTCTCTTTAGTGGATACTAGACATAAACCATAAAATTTTACTTAAAATATTTTTTTTCCTCAGGACTACAAAGTTAGAACATAATGAGCCAGAAAATATGAAAAGCAAACAAACAACCTGATTCCACCCTGGAACTAGAAGACCTGAGAAGCAATCTTGCAAAATTCTGTCATTTTACAAATGAGGAAACTCATTTGAAGAAACTCTGAGACCCAGAAAGGTTAAGGAATTTGATAATTTCTGGGAATGATCAAGGGCATTAAAAGTTAATCTTGTAAAATAAGTTACATATTTTATCATTAGTCCTCTTGAATCATGGGTATTTATTTAGTTGATCACTTCTCTAATGCTTTTCAAAGCTGTTTGTACAATATTGATGGTTTTACACAAATTATTGCCCTGGTTCTGCTTATTTTAATCTGTGTCATTTCATACAAGTCTTTCTAGGATTCTCTAAAACTGTTCTTTCATCTTTTTTTTTAATGGGCTCAATATGCAAAAAGAGACAAAGTTTTGGACATAGCCAATGTAAGAATTTGTTTTGTTTGACTATGAATTTTGTTGCAAGGATATTCTTTCTTTTTTCCCCAAATGTAGAGGGAGATATTTAGGAGGTAGATAAAATACTTGTTAAATGAAAAATAGAATTTATTAAAAAACTAAGGGCACTGATTTTTGTTTTCATTCATTCTAGTTTCACTTGAAATTGTATGATTTTCCTTTCCCTTAATATAGGTTAATCATTATCATCTTAAGTTTTAATTTCTTAATAGATAGAATCCAAACTTGTAACTTCATCAGTCTGGGGAAGGATCCTAAAATGGAAAAATTCGCTATAAAGATTAGCAACTCTTCTAAGACTTTTGATCTTAAATGGTTGCGTGGAACAAATAGTGGTATAATGAATTTTCCATGATCATAAAGGTAATATGTGTCAGAGGCAGAGCTTGAACTCTGGTTCTTTAATTTATAATGCTTTTCCTAATTTAGAAGTCAATATTGGTTTCAATAATTATCTGACAAATAGATAAGAGAGGAGAGAGGGAAGGAGGTAAAGAAAAGGAAGAGAGAGAGAGGACGGGGGGGAAGAAAGAGATTTTCTCAAATAATCAGACAATAAAATATCTTCTTTTAAAATGTGAACACCCCTTACAGATATAATGATGATATCTGACATTTATGTGGTATTTAATGGACTGAAAATTCCTTTTATATACTATGTCTTTTGATTCTCACAACACATTTGAGTCCCATTTAACACATGAGGAAACAGAGGGTGGGAAAGGTTAAATGATTTGTGCAATATAAGATAATGAGCAAATTTCTGAGGTGGGATTTGACTCTAGCCACATAGTCTTCTAATTATTCTATGTGGCTGCCTCAAGTAAATTAATTTATCCATCATTTATACTTACTATTAAAGAGACAAAGAGGTCATCTAGTATAGTTGCCTCATTTTACAAATAAGGAAACTAAAGTCAAAGAGATTGATGACTTTTCCAAGGTCACAAAATAATTCATAATAGAATTTGGATTGCAGTACGGTTATCTAATTTCAAATGTAGCATTCTTTCCAGCATATCTTATTACAAATTAATTTTTCTCTGTTAAAATCACACTATCTTCATGGTATTGATGTTACTCTGGCATAGAGGTGATCTTGGGTTCTCAAATGTTATGTCAATGAAACATGAGTGTTGGTTATTTTATCATAAATTGCAAATCCAGAAGTAAAAAAAGCATCTAATTTCACGGATAAGGAAACGGAGGCTCATAGATGCTAAAAGTATACTAACACCTGCATGAGTGTTACAAATCAGAGGTAGGATGTGAACCGATGCCCTATGATTCCAAAGATGGAGATTAAAAAGCTTAAGAACAATGACCAATTATTATCTGGAGAACAGCCTGGCTAAATTTAGATATATATCACCAAAAGATAGAACACTAAGTGTTGACTTTTTTTTTCAGCCTCAAAGATTTTCTTTTTTTTTTTTTTATTAAAGCTTTTTATTTGTATAACATATGTATGGGTAGTTCCCCAGCATTGATCTTTACAAGCTCTCCATTACAAATTTTACCCCCAGTCCCCTCCCCTCCCCTAGATGGCAGGAAGTCCACTACATGTTAATAATGTTCAAATACTTGACAAGTTGTGCAAGAAAAATCCTATCTACAAGAAAAAAAAAGAAAATCAGAAAAAGGAAACAATGCAAGCAAACCTCAATAGAGAGCATGAAAATGTTATGTTGTGGTCCATATTTCATATCCCTCTCTCTGGGTGTATATTGTTTTCTTCACTGAACAATTGGAACTGATTTGAGACAATTCTTTGTTGCAGAGAGCCATGTCCATCAGAATTGATCATCATGTAATATTGTTGTTGCTGTGTATAATGATCTCCTGGTTCTGCTCATTTCACTCAGCATCAGTTCATGCAAGTCTCTCCAGGCCTCTCTGAAATCATCCTGCTGGTCGTTTCTTACAGAGTAATAATATTCCATAACATTCATATACCATGATTTATTCAGCCACTCTCCAATTGATGGGCATCCATTCAGTTTCCAGTTTCTAGCCACTACAAAAAGGACTGCCACAAACTTTCTTGCACATGTGGGTCCCTTTCCCTCCTCTAAGATCTCTTTGGGATATAGGCCCAATAGAAACACTGCTGGGTCAAAGGGTATGCACAGTTTGTTAACTTTTTGAGCATAGCTCCAAATTACTCTCCAGAATGGTTGGATCCGTTCACAGTTCCACCAACAATGTATTAGTGTCCCAGTTTTCCCACATCCCCTCCAACATTCATCATTATCTTTTCCTGTCATTTTAGCCAATCTGACAGGTGTGTAGTGGTACCTCAGAGTTGTCTTAATTTGCATTTCTCTGATCAATAGTGATTTGGAGCAACTTTTCATATGACTAGAGATGGTTTTAATTTCATCATCTGAAAATTGTCTGTTCTTATCCCTTGACCACTTATCTATTGAAGAGTGGCTTGAATTCTTATATATATGGACAATTCACTATATATTTTAGAAAAGAGCCTCAAAGATTTTCAACTGCTTAAGACATAGAAGCTCCATTGTGAATTAGTAGAGAATACTTATAGTAATGAAATTTAAATCATGGAAGTAATGGAGTCATTACATATTTATTAGCTAACTTTCTTCCTTAACAGTAAAACTTTGGTAAGAGAAGAAAAGGAGAAGAAATTTAAAGAGGATATTTGCTTGTATGAGAAAGAAATTATTCTTAGGAGAGGATTGATTAATTGAATTTTCACTACTTAAAGACAAACAGGTAGGGATAGAGTCTCCTCTAAGAGAAAAAAAAAGAAAGTGGTCAAAGAATATAATCTATACTAATCATAAGGTTATGTAACCAGTCAAGGACAAGTTGGAAGCTATTCAGTCAGTCCATAGGTCAGTCAACAAATATTTATTAAGTATTTACTATGTGCGAGGCATTACAGTCCCTCTTTTAATGAGCTCACATTCTAAAGTAGGAAACAACAGATAAGTTATTATGTACACTGAAGTTCATGAACTTTTAAAAATAAGTTAAATTAAATTATTTAATTAAATTAAGATAAGTTAAATAAAAATGCAATAAATAAGATAATTTATTATATATCATAATGTTTTGTGTCCTTTGTAATACTATGTATTCTATTTTATATATTTAAAGACATTTTTTTCTGAGATGTCCCAGTCTTCACCAGATTGTCAAAAGATCCATGACATAAAATAGTTTAGGAAGGGTTCCTAGAGAGTTAGGAGAGAGCTTCTAGGCTTGGTATAGAGAGCACTTGAATTCAAATTCTGCCCCTCATATGTATTAGCAAAATAACTGACAAAGTCTCTAAAACTTCTGCTTGCTTCAGACAATTGTCTACCACTGATATACTGAGCCAAAGATTAGACTAAAAGGTGGTCCTTATGCTGGCGAAACCATAGGTCCTAGTATATTCCAATATTAGTATTTAGAAGCTCTCTTTCTCCCCTGACCACTAGCTATGAAAAGGACATGAAGGGAATGGGAATAGGCAAGGAGGTAATAATTCTGAAGCATGGCACACTGGTAAAAAACAAGGACAAGCCTACAGTGGCCATGGGCAGCATGAGTGTACCAGGCACAATGGGGTCAGGATGTACCAAAGAGAAATGGAAGCTGCAAATTTCCACTTAATAATTTTGCCTGGGGCTAGTCCTGCCCTTATATTAAATGATTAGGGCGTGAACAGTATATCCCTAAATGATTGAGACACAAAGAAACATTTGTGCAATTTTCTTGCAGCCAAACGACTTCATTGGCTTGTGGCATCCTGCCATGCTGCCCCAGCATCATAAACCACTTGCAAATAGCCACATGAAAGTGTTCTTGCAATCATATAGGAACTGTTGTCATTGCAGGTGAACTGCAATAACATGTTTCCCTTTGGAACAATGGAAATCCTACTTAAGGTGAAGCCCAACTGATGAATAGATACTGTGCTTTTTTCTTTTGTTTTGTTTTGTAAGATCTCTTAAAACACACAGAAGAGTCCTGGCAGTGCACCATGCAAATCTGATTATATGAGAAAGGGGGGGAAGTTCATGAGGCACTTTTTCCAAAGTTATTATGTTTGTGCAATCCAAAACTTGGAAAAGCATTAGAGAGTAAATTTGTTAACCAGCTGCCTTTCTGATTGAGTAAATAAACCTATAGCAAAGGTAGCAGCAAATGTACCACCATGCAGATGGATAGCATGAAGAAAGTAATGTTATATTTCCTGACTAAGGCAAAAGACATGGACAACAGAGGATGGTGAAACTCAATTCTCAGACACAAAACGATCATATCTAAGTCCTGGCAAAGCTTTTTTAGCTAGAATTTGAAAGGGAAAAGTGATTCTTGTCTCTGAGCTCCTAGCTTCCTTCACGGTTCAACCCAAATGCCAGCTTCTAGAGGAAGCCTCTTTTGTTGACAGTTGACAGTGCTCCACTCTACTCCAGAAAAAAATATATCCCATTTCATGTGTGTGTGTGTGTGTGTGTGTGTGTATCTATATGTATATATCTATATATGTATATATCTATATCTATCTCTAGATAGAGATTCCACAACTGGAAGCAACGAGAATATTCTAGTGGATAGAATGCTGTTTGGGATGAGGAAAACCTGAGTTCAAATCGCATTTCAAATACTCACTAGTTGTGTGGACTTAAGCAAATCAATTAGCCTTTCTGACTCAGTTTCTTCACCTGCAAAATGAAGATAAGTGTCAAGGAGAAAATGACTCTTTGCAAACCTTGAAGTGCTATGTAAATGTTAGTTATTACTGGGAGAAGGGACTTTCATTTTTGTCTTTGTGGCCCTAAGTATAGTTCTTGTTTGTATCAAGCACTTTATAAATCTTGTGAATTGAATGGTTTCATTTCTATAAAATAGTGTCTATTGCAAATAAAACCCAAATAGGTGAGGAAAAAATGATGCATAAAACACAGTTCCACAATTAACAGTATGAAGAGCAGATTTATTTTAATCACAAAAAAACATTTAATGTGGACATGTACACCTGTGATCAGTATGAAAATGATTTTAGTCCATGTGCCAAAAAAGGCTGCAGAGACTGAGGAAACAGGGATATTTTGTATTGAATTTGAAAAGACCACCCAAATTAAAACAGCATGTACTTCAATATCCAATGACTTCACCATAAAGGTGAATGGTGAAAAATATACTGGAAAGCATAGTTAAAGAACAATAAACACGTGAGATCAAAAGCTTTGTAATTTACTTAGAAGTTTCATACTTATGCATCTTGAATATTTTCTCCAAAGAGTAAGCCAGGTAGCATACAGTGAGCAAGAAATAATATCACAACAAAATAAGTATTTTATAATAGGCAATGAATGACCAGCTAGGAATATGAGTTATTTCCAAATTAGGAGCCTCTGTACATTCAGGCCATTGACCTGTCACAACAAAGATTAAAAGCAATACCAAATTGGAAAAACAACAAATATAAGAAGATATAGTACAAAATCGAGGTAACACCAACTTGAGTTATTTGAACAATCTGTAAATGGCACCCAAAATGGTATATGGGTAAAAAGTATAACCATAAGCATAAATCATCACCATTTCAAAGTAAGCTTAACTGATGTAAATCTGTCACCCCAATAAAAAACCAAAAATAACACAGAAATTCTTTTAGATAAAAAAAATCTCCCAACAAATAAAAGAAATAGAGAACGACAAGGGCAATTCCAGTCTCAAATCTTCCCTGATATTTAAAATGTTACAGAGGAAGAAGGTAGAACATTATGTGTAACATTGTCTCATAAAGCAGTTCTCACTATTGCTTTTTAGCAAAGGGAAAAACAAGTTTATGGGAAGCTGGGAGGAAGCTCTAATTAGTCCAGATCATACCAAGAGGATTTTTCAATAAAAGTAGGACAACAAAAACATGAAAAATGTAAAAAGATCTGTAAAGCTTTGAATGACAAATTATTCTCTTCTTCAATGATATCTCAGCTACTACATTTGTATTCTGACATCACAGTCTGTCTGGAGTATGATCCATGAGGCAGTATTAATGGCATTAAAGGAAATCAAGAAGGGAAGAGTAACTAAAATAAACTAACATAAGAGAGGAGTGCTGAGGGCAGTATAATTTGGGGGAGGTACATAACTGCCTTGCAAGAAATATGAAAGGGAAAGAAAAATCATTAATCTTGTTTTTATAATCAAATACTATTGATCTATATGGCAATGTTTCCATCAATACATATTTTTATGAAAATAAAATCATCTACAGGCATATTGAGGGTATTCTTAATGACAGTATGAAATTGGAATAGGTAGGGTTCAGCAAGAAAAAAATGCAATAACTGACTACATTTTTACAATCACGCAGTTGACTGAAAAACAGAAAATTCAAATCCCATTGTTTCATGATTATTGACCACTTTAGAAAGATTATTTCATTTGGTAAAGCAAAATATTCACCTCAAAACCTCCCCTCCAATAAAATTTCTCCTATGCATGATTCCTTCAAAGATGTAACTAAATTTATATAATTCTGTTTGACTACACTCTGAATATTCATTGAAAGCAAATTAGAAAGCAGAAGTATGTTTGCCAAAAATATTTATTATGGCACTACAAGCAAGAATTCTTATATTTTTTGTGTATTATGGATCAATGCTTTTGGTAGTCTGGTAAAATCTACAGATTTCTGAGAATCTCTTCTTAAAGTTTTTAAATGTGTAAAATAATATACATAAGGTTACAAAGAAAACCAATTATATTAAAATGCATTTTTTGAAAAATAGTTTTTTTCAAATATTTCAAATAGTTCTGAAAAATTTTTAAAAAGCAAGTTTATAGAATTACTTTGATGATCACTGTGCTAGAGAATACATAGTACAGAGTTGAAAAGGACAAGAAATTCCCTATAGATACTGAAGATTTTCCACGTGATTCTATTTACAATTAACATTGCACTAATTATGACAAGCCTTGGAACATTATAGAGCCATCTAAAGTTGTAAACATGTAAAGATATAAACATCTAGAGTTGTTCAAAGGTATTCAGTCCATCCATACAGGAAAAATGAAGTGGTTAAAGAATGACTGTCGCACAAGTTGTGAGATCTATTTAGCATGACAACCTTTACAAGTCTTCAGAAGCTCTGGTCTATGACTCATATCATTACCAAACTATCAAAAATATCGATGATAAAAACAAAATTTGTTTAAAGAGGAGCCTGGTAACTCCAATAGACTTGTGATGGAAAGAGCCATTCTCATCCAGAGAAAAAACTGAATGTAGAACAGTATTTTCACTTTTTTGTTGCTGTTGTTTGCTTGTTTGCTTGTTGTTGGGTTTTTTTATTACTTTCATGTATTTTTTCCCTTTTGATCTGATTTTTCTTGTGCCTTATGAAGAATATGGAAATATGTTTAGAAGAACTGCACATATTAGATTGCTTGGTATCTAAAGGAGGGGAGAGAAAGGGAGGCAGAAAGGAAGAAAATTTTGAAACACAAAGTTTTGCAAAGGTGAATGTTAAAAACTATCTTTGCATGTATTTGGAAAAAATAAAAAGCTATTTAAATAAAGGAGTCTGGGATCATTAAATGTACTAGTTAGTTTCCCAAAAGGAATTCAGTCCTCTTTCTTCCTATTCATTCTGAATCAAAAGCTCTATGATCTCCTTTTCTTTGCACAGCCTTTTTCTGGTGCCTAGAATATTCTTTCTTCTTACATCCACCTCTTAGAATCCTTAGATTCTCTCAGTCTCAACTCAAATGCTGCCTTCTGTAAGATTTCTTATATATGCCCCTCCTTCAGCATCTACTGCCCTCCAAAATTATCTTATATTAGATTTGTACATATTTTGTATATCCATTTCTATATACATATGTTGAATCCTACTAGAATGAGGCAGATACATGGTACTCAGGATAGGAGGCTTAGTCTAGGGTCAGGAGAGACGAGTTCAAATCCAATCTCACACTTAAACACTATCTACCTCAGTTTCCTCAATAATAAAATGGTGATACCTATAGCACCTATTTCCCAGGCTTGCTGTGAGGATCAAATGAGATATTATCTGTAAAGTGTTTCACAAACTTAAAGATCTATACAGTTACTAACTCTATAAAATCCAAACTCCTTAAGAATTGAATTTTTTTTTTCTTTAGCCTTGTATCCACAGAGTCTGCCACACAGTAAGCACTTATTAAATGTTTCTTATTTGATGGAATGATTGATACAAAGGAGATATTATGTAATCTGGAGTCAGAGAACTTTGTGCTGACACTTTAATCCCTTTTCTGACACTTGCTACTTGTGTGACCTTAAACAAGTCATTGGACTTCTCTGGGTCTCAGTTTTTGTTTTTGTTTTATCTATGAGACATTTACGTCAGATAGCCTCTAAGGTATCCACCAACTCTAAATCTATGATTTTATGATCAAATGCTTAAAGATCAACTTAGTTAGATTCAAAGAAGCTCAGCAGTAGTTGATTAGATGGCATTTTTTTCAGCCTCTTAGACATTATAAGCTAATTATAATATATATATATATATACATATATATATATATATTATATATATATATAATTTGTCCATACTGACAAAATTACAGATCTTTGAAAATTTTATAGTTTCAAAGTATTAAACAAAATGTGGGATGAAGTAAATCTTCAAGAATTCAATGAATTGTTATAGTGGTCCACTCAAACTACATCACCAACTAAGTATTGATATTACCTTGCTAAGTGCTGAAAGGAATTAGTGGAAAAGATTGCCAAAGAGAAATTTATAATATGGTTGAAAAAAAGAAATCAATGGAGTTCAGTTTGATGAGACATATATCATCCCCAGCTTCATGTGTACTATGTTAAATTCAGAATCTAATTTTAAAATCATTTTTATTCTTTTTTAAATCTCTTTCTTTAGCTCTTCTAGGAATCCTTGTTGTGCTTGTGACAAATATGCATTTTTCTTTGAGGCTTTGCTTAAATATGTTATCAAGTAATTGTCTTTTTTTTCTATGTTTGTGTATTGAGCTTTACTGTCACCAAAGTAGCTTTTTATGACCAGATTTTTTGTTTACTATTGTTTGATCATTTTATCCAATCTAATTCTTGATTTTCTTCTTTATATTAGAATTGGGGAAGAGGGAGGAGATGGCTGGTATAAAGTTCCAACTTTTTGTCTCTCTGACTTCATAATTCTATCTGGGGACCTGTAGATTTTGATGCTTCCAAAATAATATGATTCAAGAAAAAGTCTAATAACTGACCTCTTGATCTGAGTTCTGGTCCTTCCACTGATAGGAACTTAGGTCCTTCATTACTATGATTGCTCCTCTTCATTCTGGAATGGTGACCCTGAGCTGAATAATGGTAAAAGATCACCTTGGAACTGTGATCCAGAACTAGATAATGGGCAACAGAGGTGCTAAATGGCACTCAATATTATTCACAATGCTTATACAGAGGACCTGTGGGATCTCTTTCTTACCAGGGCTTCATTTCTTTTTCTGCCTCTTATGTACTACTTCTATGACACAAATCACAGCCATTTCTACCACACTGTACTGAGCTCCTGGCCAGCTCCAATGCCAGAGTCCATAGACCTCTTTTTACATCTTTCTAAGCTGCCTTGGGATAGAAAAATGACTCACTGTGACTCATGGAGGGTTTTCTGGCTTTTCTGCTCAGAATTATATTTGGTGTTTTCTGTGTTCATTTTGTAGGAGATGATTTGACTGTAGCCTTTCAATATGTCATTTTGACTCCATCCTCTAGCTTCAATATCAAAAAACTCAACATGCTAGTAACAAGAGAGGTTTTATGCACTTTAGTCCACTGTGGCTAATTCAATTCCATTAGCCTTTATTACATAGAACTGTGTGCCAGAAATAGTGCCGAGTTTAAAATCAAGAAGACTGATCTTTCTGAGTTCAAAGCTGGCCTCAAATACTGTGACCCTGGCCAAGTCACTTAACTCTGCCTGTGTCCTCTTCTGTAAAATGATCTGGAGAAGGAAACAGCAAACCACTCCACTATCTTTGCCAAGATAACCTCAAATGTGGTCAGGAGGAATCAGGCATAACAAACAACTGAAAAACAATAACTCTCACAAGAAACCATACTAGATACTAGATTGCAAAGACAAAAAAATCTACTGGAAAAGGAGGGAAAATATATAAATAGGCAAGTAAATACAAAAAATATATACTAAATAACTTGGAATGAAGGGATCACAAAGAACTAAAAAGGGTAGACCAGAGAGAAGAAAAAAGTCTCACGTGGAAGGTAGCACTTGAGATAAACCTGGAAGAAAGCAGGGAGTTCCAAAATGTAGAGATGAAGAAACAAAGAATTCTATACTAAGATAGAAAACAGAATGCTGTGCATGGCTTGGCTAGAGCTTACAGGGGGAGTAATGCAAAATCAGTCTTCTCAGACTACATTTTTTGTCAATTAGTCACATTTATTAAGTACCTTCTATTTGCCAGGTATTGTGCTAAGTGCTGAGAATATAAGGAAAGGCAAAAGATAGTCTTGCTCTTGAGGAGCTCATAATCTAATGAGGGAGATAATATGAAAACAAATACATTCACACAAAATATACATGTGATACATTTCTGTCCACAGTATCCTGTTCTGGGCAACACATTTTAGAAAGGACATCAAAAAGCTGGAACAAGTTCAGAACTTGCTAAGTTTAAGAATTGTTCCAAAATATGTATGAAACATATGGGGGGAAAGAGGGAGGATAGAGAAGGAGAAGGAGAGGAGAAGGGGAAAAAATGAGAAAGGCATAGAGATGTGCAGGTAAAGGAAAAAGGAGAGAATGAAAAAGACAGAGATGTGAAGACAGAGGGAAAGAAAGAACTATGGCTAGATAGATACATACTTATAACTAACTACATATATATATATATAGAGAGAGAGACATATATATGTAAAGGCTGTATAATGTATTTATATATGTATATGTGTGTATATACACATACACATATGTATACATACATGCACACTTGCATATAGCCTTCACATAGTACTTACTAAGTAGCAGGTACCAGCTAAGCAATGAAGACACAAGTATAAATAAGCAAAATAGCTCCTGCCCTCAGAAAGCGAAATTCTAAAGGGAAAGATAACCCATGGTAAGTAAGAGAAAGGAAGTATAGGGAGTACCTGGAGTGTAGCTAGGCAAAGCTAGAAATCACCAACCAGAAGAGTGGGACATTAGGGTGAAGGTTTCTCCAGGATAAGAAAGTTGTTGGTGAGATGAAAGAAAAGAAGTCTGGATAATATATGATATTATATTAGTCTGTATGTGTCATCTACAATTATTTTGTCTATATATGAAATTCTATGATATGAAAATTTATATTTCATTAATTCAATTATGATTATATTAAAGTTATGCTGATTAATTGGTTTCAATTTCTGTATATACATATATATATAGTTGATATTACTATTGTATTCTTAATAATAACAAAAATGTCACACAAAATAAACAGGACTATGTGTTTACATTATACAATAACTTGTTCCAGGGAATAATTAGAATTATAAACTAGTCTTCTCATAAGGAAAGCACATCACTATCTTATCCTGCAGAGCTGGTGATGATATCAAAAAAGGAAAAGCAGGATATCAATATCATAAACAATTTTGTGAAAAAAAATTGAACTGGGAATCAAAATACTAAGCCA
Source organism: Myrmecobius fasciatus (assembly GCA_023553655.1). NCBI lineage: Eukaryota > Metazoa > Chordata > Mammalia > Dasyuromorphia > Myrmecobiidae > Myrmecobius > Myrmecobius fasciatus. The sequence goes on along the minus strand of JAJPUD010006671.1, from coordinate 8,361 downwards.
ATACATGAAAAAAATGTTTTGATGTTGTTTGAATTTATATGAGTATCAAGGGGGTAAAATTCAATTTAAAAATTGTTAGTGCTCTATATTTATATTTCAAAAGAGACTCTCCTTATAATTTGTTATTATGTAGGGTTTTTACATCAAAAATGTTTTCTTTTTATTTAAAGCAATACTCATAAGCCAATATGAGAAATGCATATAAAATATATACAGTAAAATAAGAAAAATATAAAGTAATTTTAAATTATTAAAGGAGCAAGTGGCAAGAACATTGGATTTGGAATTGGAAGTTCTGAATCTGAATCTTGGTTTTCCTACATGTTACTTGTGTGACTTCAACAAGATATTTTCTGTCTCTGGCCTCAGTTTTCTTATGTGTAACATAAGGAAATTGGAATAGAAAGTTTCTAAGGAACTTAGTACTTCTCTAGTACCTAGAATAATATTTTATTCATAGTTTTCACAGCCTATTCTCATATTGCCTAGATAATACATAGGTGGTTAGAGAGGAAGTCCCCTCTACCAATGAAGATTGATAAATGTTTTTCAAATTATCATTTTAGAGAGTTGCCCTGGACACTGAGATTTTTTGCCTAGAGTCACTTGGCCAATATTCTTCAAAGGTGTGACTTAATCATAAACCTTCCTGACTTTCTCTCTATTTTGGCAATATACCATTACCCAGCACAGGAAGGACAGTCACAGAAAACACAGGAAGGACAGATTCATATTGACTGGGATTTGGATTCTGTTCTAGATTCTGTAACTAATAAACTCTGTGATCTTAGGGAAATCACATAAACTCCCTGGGCCTAATTGTTCTTATTTATATGAATAGATAATTTCTCAGATCCTAGAGAGGTTTAGAACAATGATCCCTTCATCTCTAAAGTCTCTTCCAGTTTAATGTCAATATTCCTATTGCCTTATTTCCAATTTTTCCAGTATTCTATCCCGCGCTTATTTTTTTTCCTAATTTTTTCTCTTCTTTCTAGAATAGAGTGCTGGACTTTAAATAAGGAATACAGAGATTCAAGCTCTGACTCATTTACTAGCTATGTAAGTCATTTACCCTCTGTGAACTTCAGTTTCCTAATCTGTAAGATGGGAATGATAACAGTGCCTTTCTCACAAGTCATTGTAAAGATCAAGAAAGATAATGGACATAAAATGATTTGCAAACCTTAAAGCAGCAAATACATACTAGCTATTGAGGGTCAATTTTTCTCTAACAGTAGTTAGCCAGTACCATTTTACATTGTCCCATCTTCTCTAGACAATTTCAGTCTGCTGCTTGGCTCTTTTTCTGGGTAAGGATGAGACTAACCCTCATGCCCTGATCCTTAGCAGAACATTCATTTTACTAGCCTGAGGAGCTATATTTATCCAAAAGATGCTTAAGTATCTAAATAAAGATATTCTTGAAGCATTTTTACATGTCTGTTTCATAAGCCATAGAGAAACCTGATTATTTCAGGAGAAGCTTCAGTTGTCTGAAATTCTAACTGTCTTTTCATCATTCTTTCCATGGCGGTTGGAAATAATAAGCCATGGGGCATTAGTCATTAGTGATTTGTGACCATTTACCATATGTGAAGATTATGCCTCTATAATCCCTTTCTCTCACAACACTTTTCTTATATCCAAAATTAAAATAAACAACAGATGAAGATTTTCAATATATTTACCATATGCAAAATTTATTTTAAATTGCTCAGTTGAAAATTTTTTAAAGGTAGAAAACAGGCTAGTTTAATTTGTAACACGCTATCATTATTAGATAAAATAGTAAAAAATTAAATAGTTTTTCTAGGTTAAGTAAAATTAAATGATGGTTTGTTGTAAAAAGAATAGTTCAACAGACAATTTTCAGATGAAGAAATCAAAACCATTTCTAGTCATATGAAAAGGTACTCTAAAGCACTATTGATCAGAGAGATGCAAATTAAGACAACTCTGAGATACCACTACACACCTCTCAAATTGGCTAAGATGACAGAAAAAGATAATGACAAATGTTGGAAGGGATCTGGGAAAACTGGGACACTGATACATCGTTGGTAGAACTGTGAACTGATCCAATCATTCTGGAGAGCAATTTGGAACTATGCTCAAAAAGCTATCGGGCTGTGCATACCCTTTGACCCAGCAGTGTTTCCACTGGGTCTATAGCCCAAAAAGATCTTAAAGGAGGAAAAGGGACCCATGTGTGCAAAAATGTTTGTGGCAGCCTTTTTTTTTTAATGGCAAGATACTGGAAACTGAATGGATGCCCATCAATTGGAGAATGCTGAATAATAAATTATGGTATATGAATGTCATGGAATATTATTATTCTGTAAGAAACGACCAGCAGGATGGTTTCAGAGAGGCCTGGAGAGACTTGCATGAACTGATGCTGAGTGAAGTGAGTAGAACCAGGAGATCATTATACATGGCAACAACAAGACTATATGATGATCAATTCTGATGGACGTGGTTCTCTTCAACAATGAGGTAATTGAGGCCAGTTCCAATGATCTTGTGAGTAAGAGAACCATCTATACCCAGAGAGGATTGTGGGAACTGAATGTGGATCACAAAATAGCATTCTCACTCCTTTTGTTGTGGTTTCCTTGCATTTTGTTTTCTTACTCATTTATTTTCCTTTTTGATATGATTTTTCTCATGCAGCAAGCAAATTAAATAAACATGTTTATACATATTGGATTTAATGTATATTTTAACATGTATAACATATATTAGATTGCTTGCCATCTAGGGAGGGGGAGAGAGAAGGAGGGGAAAATCTGAAACACAAGACTATGCAAGGGTCAGTGTTGAAAAATTATCTATGCATATGTTTTAACAATAAAAAGCATTAAGGGACAGCAATATCACAGTGGACCTGAGTTCAAATCAGGCCTCAAACACTTAATACTTCCTAGTTTTGTGACCCTGGGCAAGTCACTTAACCCCAATTGCCTCAGGAAAAAAAACTTTAATAAAAAAAAAAAAAGAATAGTTCAAGCCTGAAATCAAGAGACTAAGGTCTAATGTAATAACAAGTAGAACCATGAGAAATAATAATTCTATTTTGCTGGATGTAATTCTTAAAATCAAAGCATAAAAAATTATTTAACAATGAACAATGAGATTTCACTAAAGTATAAGGAACATTACTGAAAATATTATGTAACAAATATGATTAGGGAGTTAGTTTTGCTACTTCCTACCTGAATTTCTAATGATGTCACTTAACTTGTTTTAATGGAATGATATAAAGTGTTCATGAACTCGCTAAGTCATTTCAATTCCATAAGAAATTATTAACTACCTATTATGTGCACAGCTAGTAGTCCCTGAAGAAACAATGACCAAAAACAAACTTTTCCTGCTTTTAAGTAGTTAAAATCCTATTGGAGGTAGAGATACAACATATATACAAGCAAATAAATACAAAGTGTATTTGAAGTCATTTCTTAAAGAGGACATCTTGAAAAGTCTAGCCTTGAGTAATGTTTATGTTTATAAATCTGCTATTAAAATGCCCTTAAAAATCACATGGAGACATTATACTTATAATGGATTCTTGAAATCTATGTGAGTTCCATTAAGAACTGAGAAACCTTAGGAAACTGGAAAACTTTAGTATGAATACAGTGATATCTGTTGCCCTGAAGATAAAATTCTTAGGGTACTACCAGTTGATTATTTTTGTATGGCAACTGATGAATACCATTGACTTTGGAACGATTATTACTACATAATGTTAGTACATACATTGAAGAAATAATGCATTATCAAAACACTGAAATATATTTTTAACATCACTTGTGGCAATACCTTTGTTTTTGGTGTGAGTTAATAGCTTATTTATTATATCCCTTGTTGGGATTGGCTACCCAAAGACAGTGTGCTTTTTCTCCATGAATTCAGGTGAGTTTCTATTGGTGAAGTATGTTTCTTTTTTTTTCTTTATTAAAGCTTTTATTTTTCAAAACATATGCATGGACAATTCTTCAACATTAGCTTTATAAAACCTTGTGTTCCAATTCCTCCCTTCTTCCATGCCCTCCCCTAGATGGCAAGTCGTCCAATATATGTTAAACATGGTAGAAATATATGTTAAATTCAATATATGCATACATAGTTATACAATTATCTTGCTGCACAAGAAAAATCAAGTCAAACCAGTGAAAGAGAGAGACAGAGACAGAGAAGCAAAATAAAATGCAAGCAAACAACAAAAAGAGTGAAAATGCTATGTTGTGAACCACAATCAGATCCCACAGGCCTCTCTATGGGTGTATGTATATTGTCTTTGTTCATCACTAAACAATTAGAACTGGTTTGAATCATCTCATTGCTGAAGAGAACCAAGTCCATCAGAATTGATTATCATATAGTCTTGTTGCTGTGTATAATAATCTCCTGGTTCTGTCCAGGCCCCTCTGAAATCATCCTGCTAGTCATTTCTTACAGAACAATAATATTCCATGACATTCATATGCCATAATTTATTCAGCCACTCTCTAATTGATGGGCATTCATTAAGTTTCCAGTTTCCAGCTACTACAAAAAGGGCTGCCACAAACATTCTTGCACATGTGGGGCCCTTTCCCTCCTTTAAGATCTCTTTGGGATATAAGCCCAGTAGAAACACTGCTGGGTCAAAGGGCATGCCCAGTTTGATAGCTTTTTGAGAATAGTTCCAAATTGCTCTCCAGAATGGTTGAATCCATTCACAGTTGCTGTAATATGTTTCAAACAAATAAATAGGCCACCTTTTAGGTAATGAATAAAATTAATTTCCATACAGATTATTTTTAAAATCCTAAGTAATCATAGAATGTCTATTTAATTTGTCCTGAAGTAGCAATTGAATAGGATATTTTTACTAATGTTGTTGGTTAAAATATTGCATAACTTCATATAGGTCCTGAATTCTATTTCAGTAGATGGCATTATATCAGAATCTCTGTGTACTTAGGTATTCAAAAGGCAGAAGCAATTATCTAAGACGATTTAAGGTCTAAGAAGCAAATTTTTGTTACAAGAAACAAACAAAAACAATTCAATTGTACAGGATTTATCAGCAGCTACAAGAAAAAGACACAGATCCTGAAACAATATATATTAACAATCAAAATAACTAGACCTGTAGCCAAAATTATCATATCCATCAAAACTAAGCATAATATTGAACAACAAAAAAAGGACATTCAACAAATTGCCAGATTTTCAAGACTTTGTCTCAACCAAATCTGAACTTAATAGAACATTTAACATACATGAGCCAACATCAAAGATTAATTTCAAGGGACTCAATAAGGACAAACTATTTATGTGGAAATGCAAACCATATGTCTAAGATTGACCTCAGTAATTGGGTAGCTCAAAAAAGATTGGAACAGAGCTGAGTATGCTCTGATTCTAAAAAGCAAAACTAGGAAAAGGCAAAAATAGTAATTTTGCTATACAAAGTGGTTCAGAAGAAAACCCACATAGGCATTAAATGGAAGAGACATTAAGTTCTAAAAACCTACTCACATTGTAGTCGGTTAAATGGAGAATAATACATACATACCCACACCTATATATATACATATGTGTGTGTGTGTGTGTGTATTCAATCGAGAAAAATCTACACTATATGTCAGCCCTATTAATGTTGTATTAGATGCACATCCACATATGTATAAATGCATATGCATATATGTGTATGTATGCATGTAGTTATATGTATGTGTATATACTAATATAGATATAGATATAGATATTTATCTGTGGAGGGGATAAATATGTATATACCCATGCTTAAATGTGGCCTGCTTAAGGGAGGTGACAAGGATGAAAGGGAAAAAAAGAATGAAGTATAAAGTACATAGCAAAGAACAAAAGATAACCTATAAGGAAGCAAAGAACAGGTGAATAGTCATGAATACAATATCTTCTCTTATTATCAATGCTTTCTTGAAATGCAGTTTATTGTTTTAATTTTAGTTTAATTTATTAATTTAGTTAAAATAATTACTATTTTAAATCTTCTCTAGTGTTCTGCTGGGTATATGACAATTTTTTTTCCTTTTTCTTTCTTTTTCTATTCTGTATTTAAAATTTTGTATTGTAAAAGATACACCTTCTTCCTTCCAGGGGTGGAGCCATGGTGGCGGAGATCAGACAGGAGTCTCTGTAACCTCCTCTAACCTTCCCTCAAACCAACAACATATGAAGCCTCTAGACTGATTTTGAAGCAAAAAAATCCACAATATCTGGAGGACAACACGTTTCTAGAAGAAGATACTCTGGAAGAACTTCAAAACAGGTCTGTTTTAATTGGGCAGAGGGGTGATCTGCTGAACCCAGACTGCAGCACAGGGAGACCAGGGCAGGGAGCTGGAGCAGGGAGCTGGAACAGGAGTCGGAACAAGAGTCGAAACAGGAGTGGGAGCGTTGTGCTTTTCACACACCTGGGAGTCTTCTGGGGGCTTCTGGGGCCAATCTGTCCTGATTGTGGGCAGGTGGTTTGGAGGGTCTGCCTTTTGTGGGGGATAGATTGTGAACCACTGAACCCCTGATGAGCATGGGACCTAGCTGACATTACACAGCACCTTAAAGCAATCAATCAAACAACAGGACTGATCAGCACCAGAAATAATTCAATCAGCAGAACTGCCCCAGGGTGAACTAAAGCAGAACTGCCCAGCACCTGACATAATTCAATCAGCAGAACTGCACAGTTCCTGAAATAACTCAATCAGCAGAACTGCCCCAGGGCAAATTAAAGCAGCTGTCTTGCCTTAAACAGACCTCACACCTTTAAAAAAAAATGAATAAAAAACCAAAAAGAGCTCTCACCATAGACAACTTTTATGGAGAGAGGGAAGAACAGACCTCAAATCCTGAGGCCCCTAAAGGTAAAGCAACTCCAGAAAAAGCCCCAAAGAGAGACATAAACTGCTCTCCATGTCACAAGGCTTTCGTTGAAGATTGCATAAAAAATCTTAAAAGAGAGTTAGAAGAAACATGGGGAAATGAAATGAGATCACTGCAAAATAAAATAGAAAAAAATGGAAAAAGAATGCAATGAACAAAAAATGTAATTGGTCAATTGCAAAAGGAACTAAAAACAGTAACTGGAGAAAATAAGACATTAAAAATTAGAATCAAACAATTGGAAATGAATGACTCATCAAGACTTCAAGAATCAGTCAAACAAAAACAAAAAAAATGAAAAGATAGAGGAAAAACATGAAATATCTCCTAGGAAAAACAACTGACCTGGAAAATAGATCTAGGAGAGACAATCTAAGGATTATAGGGCTTCCTGAAAGCCATGATGAAAAAAAGAACTTAGACACTATCTTCCAGGAAATCATAAAAGAAAACTGCCCTGATATTTTAGACCCAGAAAGCAAAATACTCCTTGAAACAATCCACCGATCACCTCCTGAAAGAAACCCAAAAATTAAGTCCCCCAGAAATATCGTGGCTAAATTCCAGAACTATCATACCAAGGAAAAGATATTACGAGAAGCCAGAAAGAAACAATTTAAATATCGGGAGCCACAATTAGGATCACAGAGGACCTAGCAGCTTCTACTTTGAAGGATCGAAGGGCCTGGAATCAGATATTCCAAAGGGCAAAGGAAATTGGATTACAGCCAAGAATAAGTTACCTAGCTGGAATGAGCATTATTTTCCAGGGAAGAAGATGGTCATTCAATGACATAGGAGGATTTCACCTATTTCTACTGAAAAGACCAGAACTAAACAAAAAATTTGATCTACAAACACAGAACACAAGAGAAACATAAAAAGGTAACAAGAAAAAAAAAAACCTCTTGAAAACTATATTTATGTTATAGATACTTATAGAATGAGGGTTGATTTTATGAATCTATTATTACATTATGATTATGATGTGATTACTGTGATTTTATGATTATTATGATAAGATTATTGTGATTTTATGATTATCATGATATGATAAACTGCAAAAGAAATTAGAGGTAGAAAAGAGATAACACTGGAAGAAGAGGAAAAGGAGGTAAAATAAGGGAAATTACATCACATCTAGAGGCAAAGAAAACCTATAATGATTGAGGGGAAAAAAGGGAGGGGAAAGAGAATTGGGTTAATCTCCATCTCATCAGATTTGGATATGAGGGAATAATAGACGTACTTATAAGGAAACAGAAGGGAAAGGGGGGAAAAGGGGTGGGTGGGGCTGTAAAGGGGAAGGATTGTTTGACGGAAGTGGTTATCAAAAGCAAAATAGTAGGAAGGAGGAAAAGGGGATAAGAAAGAGAAAAGCATAAGCTAGGGTAAATAAGATGGCAGGAAATACAGAATTAGTTATTTTAACTGTGAATG
>JAJPUD010006670.1:66863-123910 GCA_023553655.1 Myrmecobius fasciatus | reverse complement strand
GCTAAGTCGACAGCCCGGAGCTTGGCGGCCCCTTTCCTGTGCTTCATGTGAGCGGGGAAGACAGATCCCGCGCCCTTCCTCTGATCCACGGATCACCCGCCTCATGTCGCTCGGTCTGGCCCCGGACTTGCTAGGCATTCTTATAAATTTGACACAGTTCTTTATATATTTTAGAAACGATCAGCAGGATGATTTCAGAGACGCCTGGAGAGACTTACATGAACTGATGCTAAGAGAACTGAGCAGAAACAAGAGATCATTGTACACAGCAACAACAAGATTACCCTATGATCAGTTCTGACGGATGGGACTCTTTTCAATAATGAGATGATTGAGTCCTGTTTCAAAGATTTTGTGATAAAAAGAGCCATCTACACCCAGGGAGAGGACTGTGGGATCACAATATAGCATTTTCACTCTTTTTGTTGTTTGCTTGCATTTTGCTGATTGCTTGTATTTTGTTTTTTTTCTCATTTTTTTCCTTTTTGATTTGATTTTTCTTGTGCAGCAAGATAATTGCATAAATATACATAAAAATTTAACATATTTTAACATGTTTAACATATATTGGATTACTTGCCATCTAGGGAAGTGGGCAAGGGGAAGGGGGGGAAATTTGGAACACAAGGTTTTGCAAGGGTCAATATTAAAAAATTGTCCATGCATATGTTTTGAAAGTAAAAAAGTTTTAATTAAAAAAAGAAATGAGACCTTTATCAGAAATACTAGCTATAAAGATTTTCCTCCAGCTTTTAACTTCCCTTATAATTTTCTTTCTGTTGCTTTTGTTTGTGCAAAAACTTTTTAACTTAATATACTCAAAGTTGTCCATTTTGCCTTTCATAATGTTTTCTAGTTCTTCTTGGGTCATAAATTCCTCCCTTCTCCAAAGATCTGATAGGTAAATTATCCCTTGTTCTCTTAATTTGTTTGTGGTATCTTCCTTTATGGCCAAATCATGTATCCATTTTGACCTTATTTCTGTATGGGGTGTGATATGTATGCTGATTTTCTGACATACTATTTTCCAGTTTTCCCAATAATTTTTGTCAAGTAAGTTATTCCTCTAAAAGCTGGAGTTTGGGGATTTATCAAATTGTTGATTGCTATAGGTCTTGATTATTTTGTTGTGTGTCATACTCCATCCTTAAGAAACTTCAGAGTTAATGTATCAGTACCTGTTGAAGCGTTGTAAGTCAGCAGCATCAGACAGAATGTCCCGCCTCTGGAGAGCTAACCCATGGAGACGTTGCCAGTTGGTATTTACTTCATCTTGCTTTGACTTGATTAAGTCTAGCTCTGGATGAGCTTCCTTTGGAGACCAAAACAATACAAGAATTAGGGAATTACTGAAAGCAGATGAAGTCAACACAAAGGGAATTTGTTTGCCCCCCCCCCCAAGTATATCATGAAGGTAGTCCACACTTCTCTAACTGTGGAATAGTCCACACTAACCTAACATGAATAACCCTCCTCATTTTCTCCTAGCTTCCCTTTGATAGTATTTACAAACTTTTACAGACTTCAGTTCCAAAGGTTCTATCCAGTGTCTTAAACAACTTAATAAATAAAGTATGGCTTTGATTTTTGTTTCAAACTTCTACTTTTTGGATCTCCCATAACCCTCTGTAAGGACAAAAAAATCTCCAATTAATTGTCTGTCTGTCTCTGTCTCTGTCTCTCTGTCTTTGTCTCTATCTCTCTATTTCTCCTCTCCCTCCCCTCTCTCCTTGGTCAGTCTGAGTTGTTCCTATATGGCCAGATACTTCCCTCACCAGAGCAGAGAGCCTTTTGTTGATTCTTATAGCCTATGAGGCCATGAGGACCCAGCTCAACTGATAAAGCTATTTTCTCATTAGCCTGAATCTGAGGCAGTTCTGCAAAAAGGAGTATTAAGTCCTATTCTGTGCGAATACTTCAAGTTAGGGATAAGATCTAAATATGTGATTTAATTGATATAGGAATTTCCCAAATGAGAAAACTTCCCCTAACAAGGCAGATCAGCATCTAGGACTTATACTCTTAGAGAGCTGCAAATGACACTGAGTTATTAAATGGATTCCCAGGATTAAAAAGCCAATATTTGTCAGAGATATATGAATACAAGCCTTCCTGGGTCTGAGGCCAGCTCTCTACCTATACTATGTTGCTTGAAAAATTCAGAATGGAGCATAGAAGTTGATAAAGGTCAATAAAGGTTTCTGAGTAAAGAAAGTTCTTAATTGCTCATCAGGATATATAGGTTTCTGTCTTGAACCCATACTTTGCTTACTACAGGCAAATTATTGATCATCAACAGCACAGACAGTCTAATCCTCATAGTTTACAACTATCCTCTAAATAAAATGAGATAATGAAGTATCATCAGATAGTTACCTCCTAGTTATCTCAATGTGGTTAATCAATGCTCAATTACACCCTGAGACTATATACTAATAAAGTTTAGTCTATCTTCCTTAGACTATATACTAATAAAATATAGCCTATCTTTCTCCTTTTAATCAAAATACCCATATGGTATTTCCCCAAAGTCAGTCTCTGTATAGCATTAATATGAATCTTCATTTTACTATTAGTCTTAAAAATAGAAGGAAAATCTCTTTCTTTTAGGAAAAGAAAAATCTGTAATTTGTTCCAAAGTCAAATAGGAATGGCTTCTCTGACTTTTTGTCTGGCAACATTACTATTTGTTTCTGTGAATTTGGAAAATACTTCATCCTATCCTTCCAGAGAACTGCATTGGGACCAGAAATAGCAGCCAGCACTTGTGCTCAGGGTTTTTTTCTCGGGAGATAAAACATCCCTCTTTCTTCTCGGATACGCTCCACCCACCTCTCTGCTACATTTATCATAGTTTGTCCTACACCTGTTATTCACTATGGTCACTGTGCTTGGAACCTGTGATTATATGCCCTGTTCCCATGTTACCTGAGCACACTGGTTGGCAAACTCATTCACTGCAGTCACTTTTCCTTCACGAGCTGCCAAGTCGACCTGGAAATCCTCAAATTTCTTGTGCAGGATCTCGGCCCGCTCCCAGTCTTCACCCAGTTCTACTGATGTCACAATGGCTTCCTATAAGAAAAAATCAAGAAATTCTCTAGCAAAGTCTAGACACTAGAAACATCACATGGGTAGAAATTGAATAAGTATAATATTAAAAGAAGTTCTAAAGAAAATCTCTTAGGGGAGATTAAATGATTGGATAGGATTCCCCTTGACACATATAGAATTAGTCTGATTGCCATGGGATCATCTGCTCCTAATTTTCACTGAGGGAGAGCACAGTGGTCACAGAATCTTTGAAAACATTGCCTGGTGGCTTAAAACATTAGAATTTGTATAGCCTGTTTTGAACAAGTTCATTTGAACTGTTCTTCAAGTACCCAGAAGGCATACCTATTTTCAAGGTGTCACTAAAACTATTCGAACAAAGGCACTCATCAAAAGAATAGATAAGTCACTGAATCATGAAAGAATAAGATTGAAGCTAAAAATATTTATCAGACATGTCCTAAAATAATTATAAAGTTTCTCAAAAAGCATCTAATATTGTGGTAGGAAAGGAGAAAATAGTCACTTAGATTCTCTGGTACTTAACTTTCTTCATATGTAAAATAGGAGTAGAGAGAGAGGGTAGACTAAATTATTTCTAAAGTATTCAGCTTCAACAAAATTATATATGAATATAAGAAATTTTCTAGATTCTAAATTATTCCTTTGTACTTTTGGAATAAATCATTCAATATTTCTCTTGTATATGTTACACTTTGGAGTATTTATGATTATTCTAGAATAAAAAATATTCACGAGTAATCTCCTCTCCTCCACTATTGAAATTCCCACAGGACTCATCCAAACCCATTTTTTTATCAGGCCTCTTCTTCCTCCATCACTATCAGGAAACAAAGCACTCCTACTTGGATTCTAGTTTTCTCCCCATTCTCTTTCAGTTGGTTATTATTAGAATTAAATGGCAGGCCAGCCACGGGTCACTCCGGTTCTTACCTTGTCACTGATCCACTCCAGAATGTCAGCACACTCTTGCAAGTATTGTTGCAGCTTCAGGACCTTCAATAGCCAGGTACCCTTCTCTTCTATCAGCTCCAAGAGTAAATTCCACAGTCTCTTCAGCTCCTCCAGATGTTCCTAGAGGGAGAAATTGCAGAATAAGAAACTCAGATTTAGGAGGGAGCTCAGAGGTCATTGCATCTAACTCACATCTGAAAAGGATCATCATGCTAGAGCATTTCCAACAGGTGCTCATCTAGCCTTCATTGGAAGACTTCCAGAGAGAGATTTACTTCCCAGGGAACCTGTTCTTCATTAGTACAGCTTTTGTTTCTATAATCAATGAAATAAACATTTACAAATCACATTGAATAGGTGCATTGAACTATACCAAGTTCTGGTAATTCCCAAATAAAAAAGTGCTTACACTCTAGGAACTTATATTCTACTGGGTAAATGTCCTTTTTATGGAATAGAAATTGACTACTTGGAAATTTTTGTTCATTACTCTTAATTCAGTCCTCTAGGAATGAATAGCACAGGTTTCATCCCTCTTCCAAGTACAATCCATGAAGTCTTTGAATAAAGTACATGTGTTTCCTAAATCTTTCTCTCTCCAGATTATACAACCTCAGCTCCTTCAAGAAATTTTGATAAGGCATAGTCTCTAGTCCTCTCATCATCCAGCTGCCCTTTGGTGAACATTCCTCAGAAGAGCAGAAAATGCTATAGGGAAGAGGATGGCAGATTAAGAACCTATGTCCTACCTTAGATTGCATGTCATCAATATGTCCTTGGGGTGAGGGGGCGAGGAGGTAAGGGGAATTATTGTGTTATCAAATTTAAATGGCATTCACTTCCTGTCTGCACATAGGTGGTTACCACAGAATGATAAAATATTGTGTAGATTCAAAGACTAGGAGAGAAATATGGTTATAATAATCCCATGGAATATAATCTCTTCTGTAATGTATACACATAATATGCATATATACATGTATACACACATATATATATGTGTGTTTGTATGCATGTATTATGTGTGTATATATGTGGATGTGTAGATGTGACTCAATAAGGCAGAAGTCAGGATGTTCTTCTATATATAAAATTCAAATACTTTCTACATGAGGGTTTCTCCCCAACTTCTAATGTTCTCCTTCCTTCCTAACAATTTTATATTTAACAATATTGCATTTATTTTACATTCATTTTTGTATGTAATACTATATGCCCTTTTGTTTTCTTGCTTATTTACTTTCTTTTTTTGATCTACATCTCTTGTGCAGCAAGAGAATTGTATAAATTGTATAAATATGTTTATACATATTGGATTTAACATATATTTTAACATGTTTAACATATATTGAATAGCTTGCCATCTAGGGGAGGGGATGAGGAGAGGGAAGAAAAAATCTGAAATACAAGGCTATGCAAGGGTCAATGCTGTCAAATTATCTGTGCATATGTTTTGAAAATAAAAAGCTTTATTAAAAAAAATAAAGAAAAGTAAATCCTTAGTTTTTCAATATATGACCCTACCATTATAGGATTTTACTAAAGCAAAATATTACCTTGTTGTACAAGATTTTTTTGACTGACATGTCTTCTGATTTTATGTTCATAATTTTTGAATGCAAATGTAGATTTTCCCATTCATCCTAATTTATCTATCTATCTGTATATATGTACAAATATATACATGTAGATAACTCCCAGAAAGTTAGAAACTTTGGTAACTGGGGTGTTCCCCTCCTCCTAAGATTAAGAGTGCATTTAAGCTTGAAATCATAGGAAAACATAAGGTCCTGGCACAATTACTGGGGCATTGTGAACTTTATATATAAGATTGAGTCCCTAGAAACTAGCAATATGCTTCAGAGAGTTATATCACAGAAAACAGAAACAAGGGTTGGTCACAGAACAATGCTTTTCATAGTAACATGTTTTTAAGATATATAAGCAACATGATTTCCTTCAATAAATGGCTCTGTTGAATTAAAAAAATACTATATGCCCTTGTTGTCTTCTCTGATTGAATGAATGTAAGCTCTTTGAGGATACATAGTTGCAGGGCAGCTAGTTAGTGTAGTGAATAGAGCACCAGTCCTGAAGTCAGGAGGACCTGAGTTCAAATCTGACCTCAGACACTTAACACTTCCTAGCTGTGTGACCCTGGGCAAGTCAGTTAACCCCAAATGCCTCAGGGAAAAAAAAAGAGGATACCTAGTTGCATTTTCTATGGAGACCTAGCATAATACCTGACTACAAAGTAGACATTTAATAAGTGCTTCTTGGCTCACCAATTGTTCCTAGAACTCCACTTACCTTGGTGTCTTCATGAGCTAAATGTCCCTCAGGAAATCGAACTGTTCTGATTTCTTCCAACTCAGGAATAGCCTTAGATTTTACTTTCACCTCATTTTCAAAGGATTGATGTTTCTGATATTTCCCCTATAGTTTAGAAGCCAGAGAAAATGGTTAGGGCATTTCAGACCCTATCTCTACTTTCTAAGATTCTCTAGAAATCATCAAAGTTCACCTTGTCCCTTCTTTCCTTTTGAGGTGATTTGATAACAAAGGGATATGATTAGGTTACCTACATTTTAGAATAAATAATCCTCTAGGGATAAGGGAAATTGAAAGGAAAGAGAAGGATATTCGTGACAAAATTTTTTAGGGAACCAAGATACCAAAGATAAAGGACTGTGTATGTTCATTTTAAATATAATACCATAAAAAATCATATTAAAAGTAACTAACTTTAAAACTATAGATTTAAGATATTTCCAAGCTCTAAATATATGATGTCATGACAATCAGTTATTTATAATTTGCCAAAAAGAAACACATTCATATTCATTGACTTCACTGAAATAATACATAAATTTCAAAGATCTGTAAATGCATCAGTGTGTACATTTTCACTAATGAGGAACATTCCCCTCTTTTTCCCCTTCCTATGCCTTAGTAGTCTTTGTAAGTTAGCATGATTAGCTCTTTGGAAAATTGGATACTGAGAGTAACCAAAGATTCAGATGCAATAATGAGACATTAAGTGTTGCCTCCACAGTACTCTACTTCAAACCCCATCTCCTGGTGACATCACATGGACTGTCATGGAAACTCACTAGTTTGATATTTTGGGACTTTGCCTGACTGATAGGTGGTAAAGTTTTGTACAATATTAAGACTAATGTTTATATCACTATCTATGTTTATAACACTCCCTTCTTCTAGTCTCACCTCTCCAAGATTTCATTTACCAACTTAGTAAAAAGAGCAAGATATCTTTCTCTCTGGCCAACTTTTCTTCAGATTCTTTTTTTATGACCTCAGTCCTAATACTGTCCCATAGAAATATGTTTTGTCTTTCCTAAAAGCATTCTCTGGGGAAAAACAGTTAGATAGAGTCCCCTAAGTGACCTGTATATTAGTTGGGTCTCTGTAGTTCTTATCAGAAGCAATATCAATTTTCTCGCAGATCCATTTCTCCAAGTCATCTGCATCTCGCCTGAAAACCTGATAATGATAGGAATCTTCAAGCTTCTGACCACGTTCAGCAACAAGCTCTTTGAAACGTTGGTACCTTCTCAACACCTCTTGTCGCCTTTTCTGGATCTCTTCAGCTGTTTCCAGCACTTTTGTTCCAGTACCCTCCATGATCTATAAAATTGAAAACTTCCGTCAATGGCTTACTGGGAAAATTTTATCCCATAATATCTGCTCTTCTTGGGGCTCTGTTAAGATATAAATTTATTTAATTTCTTTTTTCATTATGAACTAAACAAAACATTGATAGACATGAACACAACACACACACACACACACACAGAGAGAGAAAGAGAGAGAGAGAGAGAAAGAGAGAGAGAGAGAGAGAGAGAACAGACAGAGGAAATGGGAAAACAGTTGTATATCTTTATCACATATAATTAAAAAAAATATTTATTTAGCTTAGCATAACACCTATCAGCACTGCTTTGTAAGTCTCTATTTCCTTCTGGACTCGCTTTTTCTCTCTATTATGCTCTTTCCCCCCACCTTCTTTTTGCATCACTACCAGTATAACTACTTATCTTCTCCCCATGGTAGATAAGTATAGTCAAACAAAACTCATTGACCATGTATGTCTCTTCCTGTACCTCCCAACACAGTTATAGCTTGTAGAGACATTATAGTCCTTAATTACCCATAGCATACCCACAACCACCACTACTAAAACAAGCTTCCCTTTCCCCTTGCTTTAGTTACCAATTAAGATATAGTAGCATTGACTTAGAATCAGGGTTTTTACTGGCTCTGTTGTTTATTCCCTGTGTAAATTTGGACATCATAGTCTGAAACTCAGTTTCCTTCTTTGTAAAATAAAGAATTGGATGATATTATCTCTCAGGTTCATTTCAGATCTGAAGTCTATGATCCCATGACCTACTGAGCTTCCCAAAGACACTGATCTTTGAGAAAAGTCCTAATCTGCTCCACTAATATTTTCAGTCTTGATTCTGCTAACAAATACAGAAAAATTCTGCTAATTTAATAAGTTATTTGGGATTAATGAAAAGTCTAAATTATAGAATACTTTTAAAGGACTATAATTATCTTGCTTTCAAAGATTCAAAGCAACAGAAATTGATTTATCAAGAGTATTTTCTTCTAGATTTTCCTAAAAAAATAAGAATAGTTTGACATTGTGCAATATAATATACTCAAAAATTTTCAAAACATCTCTGGTTATAAAGGTATCAAAATTATTTAATTACAAACTTTTTAAGATTAGAGACTATGCTATGTTTTATCTTTTTATCAGCAGTACTCAGCTCATGTACTTAGTAGGCTCTTGTGAATTGGTAAATTGAATAGAGTAACTTTTTTACAATATTAATTTGTTTAGTAATCCTTGATTTCATAGAAAACACACCAAGGAGGAGCAGCTAGGTGATGTAGTGGATAGAGAACCAGCTGAAATCAGAAGGACTTCAGTTCAAATCTGGTCTGAGACACTTAACACTTCCTAGCTGTGTGACCCTGGGCAAGTCACTTAACCCCAATTGCCTCAGCAAAACAAAACAAAAACAAAAAAACCACACACCAAGGTAAATTTCAGTGTAGCCACCATTTATTTACCATGAACACTGAACATGTGAGAATTGAATTCAGAAACTGTAATGTTATTTTCAGTATTATAAATTCAATCTCCTCTTCTGTACAAAGAAGTTTGTCCTGACAATCTCTTTTCCCTATGCAATAACCAAACCTTCTCATTTGAAACACTGGTCATTCCTGTGTAGAATAGCATCTATATCAGTCCTATCCAATTTATATGGAGTCATGCGTAATTACTTCTTATTTAGCCAAGTCTTGGAACCTTTCCTTGATTCCTTTGTCTATACTTTATTTCTGGTTACTGCTGGTATATTCAAAGAATGAGCTTATTCTTTAAATCTATTGCTTAAAAGTTTAAATCCCAGCTAAAAATTATAATTTGGCTCCAAATTGCACAACAAACCAAGGATTGTTGCTAAATTACCACCCCTCAAGATTCAAAGACACAACGCATCATGAGAACTATTGTTCCATATGGAAAAAGGCCTCCCCTTTTCTGAGAAATAAGAGCAGGAATAATAACAACAAAGCAATAATAACAACAAAAAACACAATCTCTTCACTTAAAGCCCTTGTTAGGGATAAGATAGATACAAGGGATAGAACAAGTTGGATAAATAACATTTTATACTAAAGAGAATTCTGTACTCACTCACAACCTCCCTTGGTAAGAGTTCCCCCTTTCCGTGGTGTCTGAAACCAAATTGCAAATACTCTTTTCCAAGAGAAAGAGAAGATTTGCTGAAGACTTTCTAATACAACCGGCTATTGGGAGTATGGTTGGGAAATGTAAAGATGTAGCCCACCCCAGGCCCAGTGCCCTGCCACAAAAAATCCACATTATCTGTACCAGGCAGAAACAACTCAGTTCTCTCTCCAGTTGCTATATGACTCAGCAGTTTCCTGAGGTGTCTCAGTCTTCTAAAAGGGTAAGAAAGACTATTATTCAATTTGGAAAACACTGATCTGGTTATAAACCAAGGAGCATATTTCTGATTTTTTTTTAAGAAAGTAGAAAGTCAACATGCCAATAAATACTTATTTAGTGCCTACTATGTGCCAGGCACTGTGCTAAGCATTGAGGAATACAAAGGATGGCAAGAACATTGTCAGAGTATCACAAGGATACAGGGTTCTTCTGCTTGTTTATCTAAGCTCACAGACATACAGAATTTCAGAGTTGAAAGGGAGCTCAGAATTCATCTCCGTCATGAGTTCTTAATAGTTTTTATTATTGTGTTCTGTACGACTCCTTTTGGAAGTCTGATGAAAATTATGCAGTTCTTCTTAGAATAATGTTTTAAAGTCATGAATAAAATACATAGGACTGTAAAGGAAACCAACATATTGCAATAGTTATAAAACAATTTATTTTTAAATGTTCATGGATTTTAGATTAAGAACTCCTCATCTAATGTATACCTACTAGAAGAGGAATATTGTCTACACTCTTCCTGATAATTACCTTGTCTTTGCCAAGTACCACAGTGGATAAAGTGCTAGGCATAAAATCAGATAGAATCATCATTGAGTTAAAATCTGACCACAGATATTCAGTGGACAAGGCACTTAATCCTATTTGCCTCAGTTTCTTCATCTGTAAAATGTGCTTGAGAAGGAAATGGAAAACCACTCCAATATTTTTGCCAAGAAAATCCCCAATGGAGTCACAAAAAGTTGGACACAATTGAAAAGTGCCTAAATTTCCAAGGAGAATGCTGATCTTAGAAATGTTATATGCTCTTTTTTTTGCTCCTATATACTCTGCCAGAGGGATGGAGTGGGGACTATGAACAACTGACATTTTATCAAGGAAGGAATTGCTGATGATGACTATTTGGAAGGGGACCTTACACGGGAAGGTAAATGAAAAAAGGTTAGAAAACTGTTCTTAATCAAACAATTGCACCAAGTGGAAATAAGGAAGATTTATTGTTAGTTAAATTAGGCTTGCTGGATATAGATGAGACAATCAAATAAATTAATAAGCACCCATTATATGCCAGATACTGTGCTTGTTACTAGGAATATACAAAGGCAAAAAATGTGAGATACTTCCTTCTCTCAAAAATATTATTCTACTGGCACTCCAAGCATAGACTGGGAAAGACAGCCTACTCTGTAAGAAGCTGAATAAGAGGTGATTGTGTGTGTGTGTGTATGTGTGTGTGTGTATGTGTGTGTGTGTATGTGTGTGTTTTGTTTTCTGTTGCTCCTGATTTATCCTTCAATGATATTCTTTAAAGCTCAAATTCTCATACTCTATTTGCAGCTCAAGGGAAAGAGTCCATAGCCTGGGATTAGGAGTCCTGAATTCAAATGTGGTCTAACACTAGCAGCGTAGCCTAGGTATGTACTTCACATCTATCTCTGTTTCCTTAACTATAAAATGAGAACAGTAATAATAATTACTATGTGGGATTGCTATGAGAATCCAATGAGATAATATTTGTAAAAAGTACTTAGCCCAGTGCCTGGCACTTAATAAGAGCTCCCCCTCCACACACTTTTTTTCCCCCTTTCTCCTCTTCTTTGATTCAAAGTTCATTTTCAATTTGGAACAGACCCAAGACCTTTGTGCTTTTTCTTCTTGTTACTTTTATGGTATAAACAGCTAAACATCAAATTATATTCTAGTACTTGTAGAGAAGATAAAATAAAGGAATTATGGTCACTCTATCAAGGAGGACAAGGAAAGTATTCACAGAAGCCCAGGAACTTTTTTCCAAGAATCAGGCACATTCTTGCACTAACTATAATATGTGGAAATGCCAGTGGATCTGTGGTCTCATTAGTATGGTACAGATTAGAATTTATCATACTGTTTCATCCTAGTCTATATCCCCCTTTTCATAATTATTCCATAAAGAGTCTGCACAATGCACTGGAGAATTTCTTAAAGGTTTCTTAACATTATACAGTTATAAAGGCAGCATTTGCCTTATTCATTCATTATTCCTTTCCCTTAGTCCTCAAGCAGCCTATTCCCTTCTCTTTCAATAATATTATTTGAATCACTTTTTTGTACGTAAATTTTCATCGATCATGTCCTATATCCTATTTGGCTTAAGATTTAAAATTTGTATTCACCTAAGATGGTGGAGTTCTATTACTTGTAGCATCTTATAAGAATAATGATGTTAAAAATATTTTTAAAAAATTGTTCAGGGAATGCCTTGCTGTCATTGTATATGTTATGCCATTTTCTAAATGTATTCTTTCCACCTCTCATCTTCCTCTTCAAGTTTGAACCCAGGTCATTATTCATCTGTAGTGTCTGTCAAAGATTTATGTACTAATGAACCAGCTAGCCATATGATAGCATTGTATGTATATAGTAGCCTGAATGACATTTTTTTTATTCACTTGATGTTCCTCCTGTTTAGTGTTACGCATGTAGAATTATTTTTAGTGATCTCATTTGGAAGGCAGTGATCCAAGGATTGATGCAATTAGTATTATAACATCCACAGGATCATCCATAACATCTTACCATCTACAGTGAATCTCTAATACATTTGGATTCAATGTTGGTCATTCCCTGATGCCAGCTGCAAACATTCTTGGTAAGTACACTTGACTCCATGTTTTGTTTTTGAGGTAACCTGTTCAGTTTAATGTTTCAAGGAATTTTTTATAACTTTAAAATGTTAATGACAAATGTCTTGTTGAAATAAAGTTTTCAGAGTTCTCTTTTGTTTTATAATCTATTACATTAATAGATAAAGAAATGGATATATGTATAGAAATATTTTGTAACATAGATTGAATAAATTAATTTTATTTTTGCCAAAATCCCTATTTCTTCTAGCCAATAATATCACTTATTTTAGATAATTATATTCACATCCTTATGCCAACCAGTTATTCCTATTGAAAGTAACATTTTCTCAGGGCTACCAGTCCAGGTCATGAGAGATGATAGTTATGGACTAGGTCATGACTAGCACAGAGGGTTAGGTAAGATAGGTAAGCTGAGAAATAAAGACTCAAAATAAAGATTGCCCATCATCCAAACTATTATATTCCATTTTATACCATTCTATGCCATTTCATAGAGCAAAGCCATATCTTTAACAGAAACTAAAAATGAGTAAAGGAGAAGAATTTAAGAATTCATCATCAATTTAAGAAGCTTATGATCATGTCCAGAAATCTATAGGGCAATATCAGGAATTGACTGAAAAATCCAGGAGAGGTCCAGGGCTGTAACTGGCTCAACCAGATTCAAGTGGTCTTTTGTATTGGAAAAATCAGGTTTATCTTCTCATACCCACCTTGACTGCCCAGGCTTACTCCAGCTAAAGAAACTGTCTGATCCTTAAGGAGAATCATTTATTGTCAGTATTATCTGTAACGAGTGCCGTTTTGGGAAAGACTTGAAGGAAATTCAGGATTCAAGATCCTAACTTCTTTTTCATCAATATTTTCATTTTCTAAAGGGTAAGTAACAATTAGGCTTTGTAAGTGTCCAAGAAGAGCAGACAGAGACAAAGCCAGAGACACAGGGACAAAGACAGAGAAACAGAATAGATAGAGATAGTGACAGAGAGAAAGAGATAAGACAGACAGACTAAACATTTATTAAGCACTTATTATTTGCCCAGTGCTCTGATAAGCATTGGATATACAAATTAAAGAAAGCAAGATAGTTCCTACTCTCTAGGAACTTACATTTTAATTAAGGAAAGCCCTCATTAATACAGGTACTGGAAAGTAGGTTAGGAAGGGAAGAGGTAGA
Source organism: Myrmecobius fasciatus (assembly GCA_023553655.1). Classification (NCBI taxonomy): domain Eukaryota; kingdom Metazoa; phylum Chordata; class Mammalia; order Dasyuromorphia; family Myrmecobiidae; genus Myrmecobius; species Myrmecobius fasciatus. Next base: position 110,055 of record JAJPUD010006670.1, on the reverse strand, counting down.
TACTTGGTGAAGTGACTGAAGATGTCTGAAAAAATGTAATGAGATTAGAAAGTGGAAATAGAAACCTAAAACTGAACAAGATAAGACTAAAGCTGGTCCATCAAAATCCAGGGTGGTTCCAGTTTTATTCTCAGTTGGGAGAGGGAATAGAAATGATGGTCTAATACAGTGCAGACAGCATAGCTAGAGATAGATTGGGGAAGAGACAGGGTTTCTTGAAGCTGTGAAGGCGCTTCCATGGTAAAGGAATGAAATGCATATTAAAAGCATGACATATACAACAGACACAAAGAAGCACATATGGACCATCAAGGTGTTTGAAGTGTAACATTTACTAAAAATCTGGAAGATATAGGAGAAACCAGATGGAGGAAGGATAAAGTCATCAAAGCTCCATTAAGCGTGAGTGAGGGAAGGCACCAGAAGATGGAATATTTAATTAAAACTTTGAAAATGGAAGAGGAGGGGCAGCTAGACCGTACAGTGGATAGAATACTGGCCCTGAAGTCAAGAGGACCTGAGTTCAAATCTAGCCTCAGACACTTAACACTTACTAGCTGTGTGACCTCAGGCAAGTCACTTAACCCCAATTGCCTGGCAAAAAAAAAAAAAAGGAAAAGGAAAAGAAAATGGAAGAGGAGACACAGAACTTGGTAGCAAAGGGAATGGAGAGTGTGTCAACTTGGAGGAGTGACCTGCCTGTTAGAACTGAAAACTAGTGAAATAAATGTTACTGGAGAGAGTCAATATCTATATTGATATTGAATTCTATATTACTTTGGCTTTCTTCTCAAGAGTTCATAACACTCTTAATACAGTTTATTTGTTTTTCTTCACGTATTTTCAAAATGATCTTTGAAGTAGGCAGGATAAGGATTATGTCCCTATATTTGTGGATAAAAAACATAAAAAGAAACAACAACAACAACAACAAAAAACCTGTACACTGGAACCATAGGCACATAATAAAAACTCAATAAGTGCTTTTTAACTTGACTCCATGATCACATGCAAAGTTGGGAGAGAACTCAGGGATATAAAAGTATGTCTTCTATCATACTCTATGCTAATCAAGGCACTATTTCTTATCCTGAACCAAGAATATACAAATTTTTTTGTGTGCTGGGGAGTAGGGGAAATAAAAAAGAAGAGATTCCATGTTCCCTATATAAATGCCTACCCCTTTAGCATTTTCCTATTTATTAACATGAAGGATACAAAGAGAATAACCCATAGCCAAGAGAAAAATTTTATAGGAGGGATATTAATGTATCATTATCAGTTCTGGGCAGATTTGGGCTTTCCACAGGAAGCTAATCAGGCCTTCCCAGACAGCTCATCTCCGCCCTTTCTCATCACCACTACAGCCAAGTCCTGGGCTTGACATCAGCCTCTTAAACTCTTTTTCTTCTTGAATCTATCTTTGACTCAGACTTCAAGTAATTTTCTTAAAGCACAAATCTGACCATGTCATTCCCTTGATCAATACACTCCAGTGACTTGGGGTCAAATGCAAACTTCTGCATTTGGCATTTAATACCCTTTGCAACCTGGCATCAACCTGCTTTTTTAGTCTCAAACATTATTCCTTTAATGCTCTACAATCTAGGCAAATTTCTTGCCATTCCTCACACAGGATGTTTCATCTCCCAGTTTCCTGTCTTTGCACTGACTTTCCCTCATGCCAAGAATATATACTCCCTCTCACCTCCACTATCAAAAATCCCTAGTTTCCTTCAAAACAGCTCAATTTCCACTTACTACATTAAGTTTTTACTGGCTCTTCCAGGTAATAGTGTTTTCTGTATTATTCCACCCCCAAAAGTTATCCTATAATTTATATTTTGCATAAAATGTAGTATAGTGGCCTGGGTTCAAATCTTGCCCCTGTGCCCACATTCTGACTGTGTAAACACAGGGCAAGTATCTGAAACTACTCAGGGTTCCAGGTAACACTTTAAGAAGAGTGGTTTATGGAGCAGCTGGGTGGCTCAGTGGATAGAATTTAGGCCCTGGAATCAGGAGGACTTGACTTCAAATCCAGCCTTAGACATTTTCGAGTTGTGTGACCTTCATTTAATCTCGATTACTTAAAGAAAGAAAAGTGGCTTTATATACATTGGTAGAGGAATTTCCTTACTGAGAACTCTCTATACTGCTAATATCATAGATCCATTTGAAAAAAATTCAGGATCTTATATATCATACAGCTAGATGTATAACTCCCTCTCTATGTATTATATATATTTATATATATATAAATTATAGCTGTAACTATATCCATGTACATATGCATATATATTGCATGCATGTTGCTTCCCTAAGAGAGGGCAAACTGTTTTATTTCTGACTTATATCCATATTCTTACAAAATACCTGACAAATGACAAATGATTAATAAATATTTCATAAAATGATTGGGGGTTCTGGAATTCCTTATCCTACAAGTATATTCAAGTTAGCTTCTAAACTCTACCTAGTGTGGAATTTTGATAGCCATACCTTTGCTCAGGGTGAGGATTTTATGCCTTTTTTGGATTTTGCCATTTTTGGAGCCATTTTATCAGGCACTTTTCCTTTAACATCTTATTTTTCTTTTATTTAAAATTAATTCTCATTTTCAAAAGGCTTTATAAGTCTATCTGATGAAGGGATCCACTAATAATTAAATTTCATTTATTTGAGTCTTCTTATCAAAATCAGCAATTGCATTCATTCTTCTGGGGCCAGGATGTCCTAACAAAACAAGCAGGTAAATTTCCATGCTAAGGGATTAGGTAGCCATTTCATGATGATAGGCCATTGCTGCTTGTATTCCATCAAAAACAATCCCAAAAGTACTGATTCCTAGGCAAATCACCTGAAAAAATGTCCAGTTACCTTATAGGTCAATCCTTCATCTACTTGGATGCAGACCCAATTTTTACAAGCTTGGCTATTCGAGAGAAATTTTCTTTTGAACATTAAAATATGAATATCTCAATATGAAATAGCAACAATATTGATTACAGCTCACATTTCTCTAGTTCTTTATAATTTACTAAGTATTTTCCACAAAAGCAACTGTATGAGGCTAAGAAATATTGTTGATGCTTCCATCACGTTACAAATGAGGAAACTGAATCCCAGAATAGTTAAGTGACTGGTCCAAGGCAATATGCTAGTAAATAATAATGTTTCATTACTAAGTTCATCTTATTCTTAGGCTACTGTTCTTTCAATTGTCCTGACTGCTTTATAATATAAGCATATTACCTGACTCAGACAAAGAACTTAATAAATGTTTGTTGATTTTTAAAAGCTGATATACATTTGTTACTTTTACTAATAAAATTCCCAGAACATTAATTGCATTTCCTACCAAGTAGTAGTACAAAAATATATTTATCAAATTATCTCCCATTTTGAATTATCTATGTCACTATTCTCCACAAATGAGAACTGACTGATTTTACTAATAGAAATTGCAAGGAGTTTTGAAAAGTCTTGCTTGGATCTGAGAGATGTGGCATTTGCTTTTCTGATCCCTAGCCTTAGGAAAATATTTAAGGAAGAAGAGATCTCAATCTGGCTTCAAAAGAGCAGACTCTCAGAAAAGTAACAATTCTTTCTAAACAGCTTTGGTTATGCTGATTATTAATTCCTCCACTTCATTTCTAAGCATATTAAAAAAAAGCCTGACCACACTAGTTACTCTATGTTAACAGAGTAATTAAACAATAGGATTCTTTTCTCATACTTATATAGTCAGCTATTCAATAAAAAGTTATTCAATACCTACTATGTGCTAGACACTGTGCTAAGCATGAGAAATACAGAAAAGTCAAAAGACTGCTCTCAAAGAGCTCACAGTCTAATAAGCAAACAAATATATACAAACAAGGTCTATATCAGATAAATAGGAAACAAGCAAGAGAAGGAAGACACTAGAATTAACAGGGATTCAGACAGATTCTCTGTAGAAGGTGGGATTTTAATTCTGACTTAAAGGAAGCCAGGAGTTTTAATCCTTAAAGCTTTTCAGTTTCCAGTAGCTACCTCATTTCCGTTAACTGGCATAACATCAAAGATTGAAAATCTTTGATTGGAACATATATTTTTTGATGGCCCCTTTAATTTCCTTGTTTCTCAGACTATAAATAATGGGATTGAAGAAAGGAGATAACACAGCAAACATTAGACTAATGGTAGTGTCCCAAAAAAGGAGTATTTGGCATTGAAGCACAAGTACATGAGGGCTACACTCCCAAAAAAGGTCAAGAAAATAGCAAGATGGGAGGCACAGGTGGAGAAGGCCTTATGGCGTCCCTCAGAAGACTGGATCCTTAGAATGACCCCAATGATCTGAATGTAGGCCAAAGTCACCAGCAAGATAGTTGAGATGATCTCCATGGCATGGACAATGTCCACGATCTTAATCAATACAATAGAGCTTGTGTCTACACAAGCTAGATTCAGTACGGGGTCAAAGTCACAGAATATGTTGTTGATTTGGTTTGGACCACAAAATGGCAGAGTGGAAATCCAGGCAATTTCAAGGAGTGGAGTAAGGAAACCAAAGAAGTAGCAGCCCAGGGTCAGTCGAATACACAGTTGTGAAGTCATGATAGTTGAGTAGCGGAGAGGGTAACATATGGCCAGATATCTATCCATGGCCATGGTGGTCAAAAGGTAAGCTTCAGTGATACCAGTGGAATGGAAAAATACATCTGCAAGAGGCAACCAGCAATGAAAATGGTCTTGTGCTCACTTATCAGGTTAGTGAGCATCTTTGGGATGGTGGTTGTGGTGTACCAAATCTCCAGGAAAGCGAGAACACCAATGAAGAAGTACATGGGGGTATGGAGATGAAAGTCTAGAATGATAGCAATAAAAACCATAGAGTTGCCTAAGATTATGAATAGATAAATGAGGAGCAGGAAGATGAAGAAAAAAATGCCTCCCTCCTGGAGATGGGGGAATGCAGTGAAGAGAAATTCAATAGCCATAGTTTGATTTTCATTCTCCATCCCCTTAGTGACATGACCTTTCAAGGCAAAATAAGAAACATGGAGACTCTAATAAGAATTCAATTATTTCATGCTCATTATTATATTAAACTACCCAAATATATCATTCCTCCACTTCCAATAATTCATTACCTTCCCCAAAAGGCAATAAGCATATATATATGCATATATATATAATAGCATTTATATTTATCAGGGAGACATATCAATATTCAAATTTCTGACTTGCCTGCCTTCTCTTCTGCTCATTCACTTCAATCTTCTATATTGGCCCTTTTCTTATTTAGAATAAAGGGGGAAAGAGTGTATATTATATATACATATGTGTGTATGCATATGTATATGTTTAAACACAAACACAAACATAGATATGCATGCATGTATCTATCAATTAATCTATCTATATGTATTTACACATAGATAGCTATCTATATCTATATCTATGTGTGGGTATATATATATATATATATATATATATGTAATGTGTGTGTGTGTATAATGAAAGGAGGAAGTGTTACTCATATTATTAATAGAACAGATATTTTAGCATCCTGGCTCAATGACTCTAGAGTCTCAGAGCTGACTATTGAGAGCTAGTGAATAATGCTAGAAGCCAATGTGATCATTCTTCATTCTTTCTTTCCTTTCTTTCTTCTTTCCTTCATTCAACAAATTATTATAAAGTCTTTCATATGCAAGGCAGGTGAAAGGGGAAGTACACATATTAATTAAACATAATTTCACATCTCAAGGAAAATAATTACAATCTGGTGAAAGGACATAAGAAATGTGGCAAATATCAATAATGCAAAATACTATATGATAAGGGGAAAAAAGAGAATTAAAAACAAAGTTCCTCTGAAGGCTCAGAGAAACTAAAGATGATGTCTGGCTAGAGGGAACAAGAAAGATTGCACAGAAAGGATTGATTTCATATGAGCTGAGCTGAGCTGTCCTGGAAGGAGAGAAAGGTACACTATATGTAAAGAACAGAAAGAGCAAAGACACATGGACACCAAAGGATAGATACCATAAGGAAGAGGAAGTAGGCTGATGTGTCAGTGTCTTGACCACTGAAGAAAGTCAAGAAAACCTGGAACTGATTCCTGTCTTCAATAATTTCTAATTCTATGCCATCAAACAATCACAATCTCCTGAACCCTCAGTTTCCTTATCTGTAAAATGAGGGTAATTATACTTGCAATATCTACTGCATAAGGTTTTTCTAAAGAAAGTAATTAGAAAACTTAAGAACACTCATAATGAATTAGAACAAATTCTTATTATTACATAAGGAGTTTTGTGAAGTTTGAAAGATAAATTGTGAATCATCAAAATCTGGCAAAACTAGAAAAAAGTAAGTTATTAAAGAAATTAGATTTAAACTAGTATTGTGCCTTATATGCAAAAGCAAATTCCAAATGGAATCATAAAAAGATCTTATTATAAACAAATTTAGAGGAGAATAGAAGGAGATATCTTTCACAATAACAATAATAATAGCTAACATTTATACATGCTTATCATGTGCCAGGTACTACGTTCAGTTCTTTACAATTATTATCTCACTTAATCCTTACAACAACTCTAAGAATTAAGCAGTTATTTTTATACCCATTTCATATTTGAGAAAGCTGAAGCAAAGGGTTAAGTGATTTGCTCACAGTTATATAGATGGTGTTTGAGGCTGGATTTGAACTCAAGTTTTCCTGACTCCAGCACAGATGATAGCACCTAGTTGCATCCTAATATGGCTAGAGGAAGAATTTTTAACTAAATGAGTAATAGAATTGAAATTAAGACAAACAATTTTAACTTCAAAAAATCAAAATGGTTTTATGTGAACAAAATCAATGCAACTAAAATTAGAAATGAAGCATTTAATTGGAGAAAATATTTGCAGCAAATATTGCAGATAAAGGCCTAATATCAACATAAAGTAGGGAATTGATGCCAATTTGTGAGAATGAGTCATTCTTTCAGTTAGATAAATTATCAAAAAGTATAAGGATGTGAATAGACAAGCTCTCAAGAACCATGTGAAATAATATTCTAAATAATTAATGAGAGAAATTCAAATTAAAACTTTACAGTTTCACTTTACACATGGATTGACAAAATTTTAAAAAAAAGATGAAAATGAAAATATGGGAGAGACTGGAAAGACAGCTTCACTAAAAGTCTCAGCAGAGATGTCAATTTATGAAAAGTTCAGGAACATGATTTGGAATTATGCCCTCTCTCCCCCAATCACTAAATTTATATGTACTTTAACCCAGAAAATCCTTACAAGGCATATGTTCCAAAGTGATTTAAAAAAATAGAGGAAATGAACATTTATATACATGAATATTTATAGTAGTACTTTTTGAAGTAATAAAGAATGTAAAATGAAGAAACTCCTAATAAATGGGGGAAAGGCTGAACAAATTATAATATGAAAATATAATGGAGTATTACTGACCCATAAAATTGCTGTGTATGGAGAATTCAGAAAATTTAGGAATACTTGCCAATATAAAGGGAAATGATCAGAATCAAGAGAAAAATTTAGATGATGACTCCAATTATGTAGAGGAAAACAACACTGAAAGACTTCAGAACTCTGATGAATATAGAAACCAGTCATGATTTCAGAAGACTGATGATGAATCAATCATGCTTCCCACCTCCTAAAAGAAAGATGATAGATTACAACAGGGGCCAAAATGTCAATGCGTTACACTTTGCTGGGCCCTGTATTTGTGCAGAATGAGACATATATTTTCCTACACAGCTAATTTGTTGATTTGCTTTAACTAAAGTTATTTTCTACAAAGGAACAAATCAGGAATGAAAAGAAGTTGACAACAGGAAGTAACAGAGATTTTAGAAAAAAACAAAATTTTCAGTAGAATACAATAACATATACAGAGGAAAATTTCAAAAAATAATCAGAAGGGGATGCAAACTGGAAAATTTTGTTATTACTTTGAAAAGTTTAAACTTCAAAATGCCAATAAAAACCCAAACTGTTTATAACAAAAATTCATAGTTTCTTATACAACCCTAAAAAAAGCAAGCAAAGAACAAATAAAAAGAACATTGTAGATTTGAATGTCCTGTTTCTTACAGATTAAGTTAAAAGTTTTAAAAAATTAAAAAATGTCGGATTCTGTGAATGCCTAAGTAAAGTGTTTGAACTTTATTCCATTAGCAATGAGGATAAATGGAAAAGTTTTTAGCAGAGGAATGATGTGATTTGAGCAGTGCATTAAGAAGATGAATCTGGCATCTAGTACTTGGACTGGCACTCCCTTACATTTACCAGCTGACTCATTCAGAGAAAAGGAGATTCTTGGCAATCAATGAAAGTCCTGACCATGTAGAAGTAGGAGGGAAAATCCATCCCTTCCACTTTTTATTCCTCTACCATAGTTTGTATAGACCTTTCTTCTGTTTTATCTCAACTAAGATTTTCTCAAAAACAGCCCTACTGGGATCACTCCCAAGAGTGGAAACTCACTTACCTGGTAGGCTAAATCTACTGACAAAAAAAATTGTGACTCATTTTGCTAAACATAAATAAATTCCATATGAACAGCAGAGGAATTGGACTAGTGGTATAAAGTTAGTTGAAAAAAAAATCTCTCCTGCACACAAGCATCACAATGTTTATGTGCCCTCACATGTTGAATAGTGAAAGGGAAGAGAAAAATAACTATCTATAAAGCACTCATTATGGGTTAGGCATTGGGCAAAGAATTTTTACAAGCAATCTATCATTTGTTCCTCCCAACAACCTTGTGAGATAGGTGTTGTTATTGCCCATTTTTTACAGTTGAGAAAAATGAAGTACAGAATAAAAGTTAAATGATTTGCTTAGAGTCACACAGTTACTAAGCATCTGAAGCTAGATTTGAATTTAGGTCTTCCTGATTACCAAGTCCTAAGCCCACTGTATCATCACCTGCCTTTCATGTTATTCCAATTTTGTCTTCTGATGTTGCTCTGGCAATTATTGTTTTCAAGAAGGAGCATGTCTTTTTTTTTGAGGAATAAGTATTTTCTTTCTTTATTAAAGCTTTTAATTTGCAAAACATATGTATGGGTAATACTTCAACATTGACCCTTACAAAGTTTTTCATTACAAATTTTTCTCCCCTAGAAGAGGGAGCATGTCTTAATGGGATAGTCAGTAATTAGAAATAGCAAAATTTTGTTATTGACTGATACATACATACTGTCTATGACCAATAGTTTAATCTCCCAGTTCTCCCAAGTAGCAATAATGTCTTCACTCATAGGAGTTTCCATATGGGAAGCTACCTGCACCAATGAAATCACTAATTTTTATTTTATAAAAAGAAGAAGAAAGTAAGAGAAGGAAGCAGAGAAGGAGGTGGAAGAGGAGAAGGAGAAAGAGGAAGAGGAAGAGGAAAAGGAGAAAGACAAAGAAGAGGAGAAGAGGAGGAGAAGGAAGAGGAAGAGGAGAAGGAGGAGGAGGAGGAGAAAGAGGAAGAGGAGGAAAAGGAAGAAAGAAGGAAAGAAGGAAGGAAGGAAGGAAATAAATCTTATTGTATCATTGATTTAAAAATTATACTTTAAATTCTTTTTCAAGATATCCAGCACTTGGTTAAGATTTTCAGTTTTTATTCTAATTCATTAATTCTCTTTTGGGTTTTTCATAAAAAACTTTTAATTGCTTTTTAAAAAATCTCTTTCTTCAATTCCCATTAAGCTTTCCTACCACTTCCAGTTTTGTTGTGACCTTTCCATTCTTCCCTACAATCCCTGGGCTCCATATATAGATGTGGCAGAATTATGCCTTTCGAGAAATTTCCCCCAACATTCTCTTACCCTTTAGTGATATTTTTTAATTAAGAGTTTTTGTTTGTTCATTTCCTTACTTCTCTATTGTTTTTCTTTTCTTTGTTTCACTTATTTTAATTTTTTCCCCTTACACATTGGGGAATTTTGAGGGGATTAGGGGAAACTGAATTTAAAAATAAGATAATATATGTAAAGTACTTGGCAGACATTGAAATGTTAATAAACGTTCACTCTTATTATTAACTATTATTAAATCAAAGCTCTCAGCCATCTAGATGGAAATCTACCATCTCCACATAAATGTAACTTAAATCTTTTTGAACAACTGAAATGTGTATATTTATTAATCTTAAAATTTAGAGCTGGAAGGAATTTTAGAGATCACTGAGGGGCTAGATTACAGTCCAACCCCCTATATAGACCTAGAGAGTTAAGAAAGTTGCCTGAGGTTCCATAAGCATTTAAACTATTATTTTTCTCACATGTTTCACTATAATCCACTGCCTCTTGGCAAGTTTTAGAAAATTGTAATAACATTGCTGAATGACAATGTGCTTGTTTTCTTGTTTTAGGGTTCCTGAAACTATGGACATATAGCCCAAATCGCTTTCCTTATCCCAGTAACCCCCTTTCTCTCCCCCAATTTCTTCAATATCAATTCTTGCACTTCTTAAGGATGGGGGACAGCAAGTAGGTGTCAGCAAAAGACAAGGAGTTCTTAGCTGCTCCCGTGTTTCTCTCTCAGTAGAAATACATATGCGGGGATCTAAGATTCTGCATTGCAGGGGGAATAAAGATCTATTTATTTGAAAGTCCTTATTATCAGTACAGTCAGTAACATTAGCCCTGAGCCATCATATCCATTTGTATAGAAGCCAGATGCTATAAATTATAGTGCTTACAAAACTACAAAGCCAAGAAAGAGAGAGGTTTGCCCATCAATTCTCCATCTCAATTTGTTCAACCATTTCCTTACTTGAGAGACAGTATTGCCCCTATGCCTTTGCTCATAAATCCCAGATCTATAGGATGCATTCAGTATGCCCAGTGTGACAAGTGGTGAATAGAGAACTACCTTATACTAGAGGCTACAAAAGCCAACATCTCTCAGACTCTGTCCCAGGTTCTTCCTGACACTGTCACTGGGTGTTGGAATGGCAAATACCATCTACCCTCTAGAGCAGTCTCATCCTTCTTTGGACCAAATAGAGGGTAAGGAAAAATAAGAATCCCAATCTGATGTACACTGTGAATGTGTCACCACTTCAGGGAAACCTTTTATCACTACACTTTGTCCTCTACTGTGCTGATAATATCCCAGCACACCTTCCATGGTTTAATTTCTTAATCCCTGAACGTCAAGATGAAGTAATTTTATTCCCATCAGTAGATTTAGTCTCAACCATTTGTGAACAAATTGGTCCTTAGACGAGGTTCAGTCTTCAGTCACTCATGCTGACCTCAATATTTTTGTCCAATTTTGAAACCTATTTCTTAAAAATAAGCCACCTTTTTTCATTTATTCATCTCTTTGCCTTATTTCCCAAAGCCTTTATGCCTGTCCTGGTATTGCTGCCTCGTTCTTTGGTTCCCCTAGGAATGGAGATCTGTATTACTTTTTTCCATTCTTCATGAGAACTTGAGCTGTGCCTCAAACTCAGACCCTGTGATTAGAGTTCTGATATGTGATTTTAGACTTCCTTGACACCAGGTAGTTTGCTTGTTCCTTTTCCCACTCCTTATCACCAGGCTATCCTTATGGCATATTTTTCCAGTTGCCAGGGCATGGTCTTTGATACATTAAAGAACTTCTGTTAAATTCCATTGATTTCCTGTAGCTAATTATTTTCTCAATGCTCCATCTTTTTGCACAGACATCTTCTTAATAGGCATTTATTTCTGGCACATTGTGGGGATATTTGCCCCATAGTTATGCATCTGTTTAGTCTGAGTCCCATTTATTCCCAGTCTGTTCCCTTTGCTACCCCCTTAAACTCACCACTGACAAGCCTATTTATTTCTTCCTTTCTTGAGCCCATTCAGTATTTCAATTTAAACCATAAGCATTAACCATCAGATGTTTATCTTTCAAGACACACTGTAAATTCACTGAAATTTTATATCTACTTTTTTCATGATATCTAACACAATGTTGGCTACTTTTTTGGACCTCAATTAATAAATAAAATAGTTGTTGCATTCATTAGTAGTAGAAGAATGTTTGAGTCACATGGAAAGAAAATCTTTACCCAATCACTTCCCTTTTCTCTTTCTTTTAATTCTATAGTAATATTTCAGAAACAAATCTAGCCATATACTCACCTTTCCTTCAACCCAGTTGAATTTTCTATCCTCCCTTTCCTCTGGAAGATAGGTTCATACAGAATATACCCCAAGCTTTTCTAGAAATGAGGATAAAATAATTTTTTTCTCCTGGGGTTACTTCCAAAATAACAAGGAGTTTGGAGAAAAACATTTCCTTCCCATAAGACTAATTAAGAGGAGAAAAATTCCAACATGCAATTTATAAAGGCTTCCATACCTCTTAGGGTCCTCTCTTCTGAGTAGGTCTCTGGAACATAATGAATTCAGAACTCTAAGAGGTGAGGGACAGATAATAAGAAGAGACAAATGATGGGAGAAGAATGCATGGAACAGTGAGAGAAAAAGAATTGGATTTTCATGGAGATCATGGGGAGGTCTCCAAGAAATAAGATCATCTTATATAAAGCTGAAGAGAACCTCTGTTCAGAATTTCTAGGTGCCTAAACCAGCTCCTTCCCAGAACTCCAGGAAGGAAGAACATGAAACTCAGTCAAAATGTCCTTAGATTCTTGTGTCATTTTTGTTGTGACTCTCCCTGACACTGTTTGGGGTTTTCTTGGCAAAGATGCTGGAATGTTTTGCCATTTCCTTTCCCAGCTCATTTTACAGATGAAGAACTGATGCAAATAGAATTGATTGATTTGCCTAGGATCCCACAACTAGGAAATTTCCCAATCTGGATTTAAATTCAGGTCCTCCTGACTCTGGGTGGGTTGATCTATCCATTATTCCACCAAGCTGCCAGATTAGATCCTACCATAGCCCAATTCACTGGCCACTAATACTTGAATAGATGTAGGAAGGACCAAAGTAGAGTAATAGTGTTGAGGGGTGAGAAATGTTGAAGGATGAGAAATATCCTAATATTGATAGAGTCCCCAGGCCGGTGTTGCAGGTTTTTGTGAAAGAATTTGCAGTTCTGATCTCCAAGCTTGGATCAATTGGGAAGTGAGAGTTTCAGGTGGGAGGGGATCATTCTTAGGAATTTCCCCAGGCCAGGTGGCCTACCTTCCACAAAGATCAGGGAGACACAGAATCCCATTACATTAATAGAATCAAGATTTCAGAATTGAATGGATGGGAGCTTGGAGGGCATGTGTTCGAAATCATACAAGAATCTTCACTTTGAATTCATATATAAGATCTCTCAAATACACCCTAGTGATAATGTGTCAAAAGTCTCAAACTCCTTATTAGAAATGCATTCAGCCAAAGCTGTCTCCATATGGTCTTTATTATCACAGCCTCCTATTAAACAGAAAGTTATCTGTCCCTTCACCCACACCCACTAAAGAAAATAACCACAACATTCAAGATACCACAAAATGCAGCCATAACCCACGCTCCTCTGACTGCCTTACCATGGATCAGTATAAAAGAGTGAGAAAAAAAAGGGGAATTTGTTTTCCTCACAAAAGCTTTCCTGGGAACCTAGACAATTAAGCCATTCTCTTTCCAACCCCAGAGAGCTTATCTGTGTCAGAATTATATTTAACAAACAACTGGAGCTGTTACAATTGTGGCTAATCTAATTATCCATGAGCAACCAACAATTCCTATAGCTCCTCCTCTTCTTTCCTAAACATCCCAACAACATATTGAGCTTAAGGTTTGCAAACCCTAAAGGACTAAATGTAAGTGAATTTATTATTATAATGACCCTACAGCAGTACTCAGAGATGCAATAAAGTTTAGCCTCTTGTTCTTCTAGGCATAGTGCAGACCAACAATCACAAGTCATTATCTTGTCTGCTTAAAGACCTCTAGAGATTTTGCAGTCACAAATTCCCCAAGCAAATCATTCCTCCATTTTTGTATGTTTCTAGTTTTTTTCTACTTTTATTAGTCTAATCTCTTACTACATTATAACCCTTAAAATATTTGATGACAAATATCACTGCTACCTCTGATATCATCAGGTTAAATATTCATATTTCTTAATTTCCTATTCCCTTATCATTGTAGTACTACCTGGTATGATATTCTCTGAATGTGATCCATATCCCAAGAAAGAAATGTGGATTCTGAATGCAGACTCAAGCATACTATTTTCACTTTAAAAAAATTCTTTTTTTGGGCAGCTATATGGTATAGTGGATAGAGTGACGGTCCTGAAGTCAGGAGGATCTGAGTTCAATCTGACCTCAGACACTTACTATTTCCTAGCTGTGTGACCCTGGGCAAGTCACTTAACTCCCCCCCCAAAATTCTTTCTCATGTTTTTTTTTTTTCCCTTTTGTTTTAAGTCTTATAACATGAATAATTTGGGAATATTTTCAACATGTACTACTGATATTGGATTGCTTGCTGTCTTGGGGGGGGAAAGGAAGGGATCGAGGCAGAAAATTTGTTACTCATCTAAGTGAAATAGATGAATATTTACAAAAATATAGATTGCCCAGATTAATAAAAGTATAAATAAAATGCTTAAATAGTCCCATTTTGGAAAAATAAGTTGAACAAGCCATCAATGAAGTCCCTAAGAAAATATATTCAGGGCCAGATGAATTTACCAATAAATTCTACTGAATGTTTAAAGAATAGTTAATTCCAATATTATATAAATTATTTAGGAAAATAGACAAAGAAGGAATCTGTCCAAATTCCTTTTATGATATTGTTATGGTGGCCATACCTAAACCAAGAAGAGCTAAAACAGAGAAAGAAAATTATAGACCAATTTCCCTAATGAACATTCGTGCAAAAATCTTAAATAGAATATTAGTAAAGAGACTACAGTAACTTATCACCAGGATAATACACTATTGCTAAATAAGATTTATACCAGGAATGCAGGACCAGTTCAATATCATAAAAGCTATTTACCATATCAATAACAAAACTAATAGAAATAATATGGTTATCTCAATATATGCAGAAAAAGCACTGACAAAATATAACACCTATTCCTAACATGAACACTAGAGAATTATAGGAATAAATGGAGTTTTCCTTAAAATAATAAGTAGCATCTATCTAAAATTATTAGCAAGCATTATACACAATGGAGATAAGCTAGAAGTATTCACAATAAGATAAAGGGTGAAACAAAGTTACCCATCTTCACCAGTATTATTTAATATTATACTAGAAATGTTGGCTTTAGCAATAAGAGAAAAAAAGGCATTAAAGGAATTAGAGTAGGCAATGAGGAAAAAAATTATTACTTTTCATGTGATGGTATATTTAGAGAATGGTAGAGAATAAACTAAAAAACTACAAGAAGTAATTAACAACTTTAGAAAAGTTGCAGGATATAGAATAAGTGAACATAAATCATCAGCATTCCTATGTTATCAACAAAGTCCAGTAGGAAGAGACAGAAAGAGAAATTCCATTTAAAATAAGCATAAACAATATAAAATATCTTCAAATCTACCTGCCAAAACAAAGCCAGGAACTCTATGAATACCATTACACAATACTTTTCATGCAAATAAAGTTAGATCTAAATAGTTTGAAAAATATCAGTTAGTCATGTTTGACTGAGCTAATATAGTAAAAATGACAGTTCTACCAAAATTAATCTATTTGTTTAGTGCCATACCAAACAAACTGTCAAAAAATTATAGAACTAAGAAAAAATAGCAAAATTCATCTGGAAAAACAAAAAGTCAAGAATTTCAAAGGAATTAATAAAAACAATTGCAAAAGAAGGTGGCCTAGTTGCAACAGACCTAAAACTATATTATAAAGTGGCAATCATCAAAACCATTTGGTACTGATTAAGAAAGAGTAATAGATCAGTGGAAAAGGTATACAAGCCACAATAGTCAATGAAGCAATAATTGATTGATAATTCCAAAGATTCCAGCTTCTGGAATAAAAACTCACTATCTGACAAACGTTGGGACAATTAGAAAATAGTATGGCAAAAACTAGGCATTGATCAATATCTCACACCCTACACCAAAATAAGGTTGAAATGGATTCATGATTTAGACATAAAAAGTGATGCTATAAGCAAATTAGTAAAGCAAAGGATAATCTGCCTGTCAGATCTGTGGAGAAGGGAAGAATTTATGGCCAAAGAATTAGAAAACACTACAAAATGGAAAAATGGATAACTCTGATTACATTAAATTAAAAAAGGTTTGCATAAAACAAATGCAGCCAAGATTAGAAGGGAAGCAGAAAGTTAGGAAACAATTTTTACAAGTGTTTCTGATGAAAACCTCTTTTCTAAAACATTTAGAGAAATGAGTCAAATTTATAAGAATAAAGTCATTCTTCAATTATTAAATGGTCAAAGGAGATGAACGGTTTTCAAATGAAGACATTAAAACCATTTATAGTCATATGAAAAAAATGTTTTAAATCACTATTGATTGTATAAATAAAAATTAAGACAATTCTGAGGTATCACTTCACACCTCTCAGATTGACTAAAATGATACAAAAAAATTATGATAAATGTATTTACCAATAAATGTGGTTATTGTTGGTGGAGTTATGAAATGGTCCAACCATTCTGGAGAGCAATAGAACTATGCCCAAAGGGCAATAAATTTGTATATACTCTTTGATCTAGCAGTGTCACTTCTGGGATTGTATCCCAAAAAATCATATTAGAAGAAAAAGGATCCATATATGCAAAAATGTTTATAGCAACTTTTTTTTGTAGTGGCAAGGAACTGGAAATTGAGAGAATGCCATTAGTCATGGAATGAATGAATAAGTCATGATCATGTGAATGTAATGAAATATTATTATTCTATAAGAAATGATGAGTAGATTGATTTCAGAAAAGCCTGGAAAGACTTACATGAACTAATGCTGAGTGAAGTGATCAAAATCAAGAAAATAGTGTACATAATAAGATCATGGGATGATCAACTACAACAGATTTGGTTCTTCTTAGCAATGTGGTGATTCAAGACAATTTTAATAAATTTGGGATAGAAAATGCCCTGTGCATCCAGAGAGAGACCTATGAAGACTGAATATGAATCTAAGCATAATATTTTCATCGTTGTTTGCTTTTTCTTTATCACGCTTTTTTTCCCATTTGGTCTGATTTTTCCTATACAACATGACAAATAAGGAAACATGTTTAAGGATTTCTCATATTTAACATATCAGATTGCTTGCTATCTTGGGGAGAGGGAAGGTAAGGAATGGAAGGAGAAAAATTTGGAATAAAAATCTGATTTTCAGGAGGCAGAGTCAAGGTGGCAGAGTAAAGGTAAAGGCTTGCCTGAGTTTTCCTTCAAATTCCTACAAATCTATTTAAATAATGACTATAAAATTTTAGAGCATCAGAACACACCAAAAGATGGAGCAGAACAATTTTCCAGCTGAAGAAAACTTTAGAATATCAGCAAAAAAAAGTCTGTGGCATCAGAATGGGAGTCCAGCATGAAATACCAGCCTCTACAGCTCTGGACCTAGCCTTGCCAGCAAAAGAGGGAATGGACTTTTTGCCTTTGAATCAGTGCCAGTCTTCACAGTTTCTAGATCTTTCACCCCAGAGACACAAAAGATGACATGAAAGATTGGCATGAAAAGCTTGTCTCAATTATGGTCAGAGGGCCTTGGAAAATCATCCAAACAGGAGTGGACAGTGGTAGCAGCAGCTTGCAGAGACCTCAACTCACAGGAGACCTTTACTAGCTTTGAGGAAGGACTTTGCTTGAGCAGACTAGAGCTTACAACATAGTAAAGTGGGAACCCTCCTCATAGTTCCAGGGCAAAAAACAAATACTTATGATCAGGTCCCTAGAAGAATTTCTGAAAACAGCTCTAATAAACCCTTGAAGCTTGGAATAATGGTGTCTCCACCCTGGAAATAAAGTCCTACTTTAACAAAAGCCAAGTAAGAGATTGAGAAAATGACCAAAGAGAAAAAGTTATGACCATAAAAAATTACTATGGTGATAAGGAAGATCAAAGCACACACTTATTAGAAGATAATAAAGTCAAAGTTCTTACATTTAAAGCCTTCAAAGAAAAAATAAGAATTGGTCTCAGGCCAGAGAAGAGTTCAAAAGGAATTTTGAAAATCAATTAAGAGATAAAGGAAAAATTGTAAAGAAAATGAGAATGATGCAAAAGGAAATTAAAAAAAATCTATTGAGAAGAAAAATGCCTTAAAAAGTGAAACTGGCTAAATGAGAAAGGAGGTACAAAAGATCATTGAGTAAAATAATTCCTTGAAAATTAAAATTAAGCAAATGTAAGCTAATAGCTTTCTGAAAAATCAAGAAAATAAAACAAAGCCAAAATAATAATAATAATAATAAAAGAAAACAATGTGAAATATCTTATTGGAAAAACAAATGACCTGGGAAACAAATCCAGGAGCTATAGTTTAAAAATTATTGGTCTACCCAGCAGCATTTCTATTGGGCTTATATCCCAAAGAAATCATAAAGAAAGGAAAAGGCCCCACATGTGCAAGAATGTTTGTGGCAGCCCTTTTTGTAGTGGCTAGAAACTGGAAATTGAATAGAAGCCCTTCAATTGGAGAATGGCTGAATAAATTATGGTATATGAATATTATGGAATATTATTGTTCTGTAAGAAATGACCAGAAAGATGATTTCAGAGAGGCCTGGAGAGACTTGCATGAACTGATGCTGAGTGAAATGAGCAGAACCAGGAGATCATTATACACGGCAACAACAGTACTATATGACAATTAATTCTGATGGACATGGCTCTCTTCAACAATGATATGTTTCAAACCACCTCCAATTGTTCACTGAAGAAAGCCATATACACCCAGAGAGAGGGATGTGAAATGTGGACCACAACATAACATTCTCATACTCCTTGACTGATGTTTGCTTACATTGTGTTTCCTTTAACTGATATATCGTTTGTGTAGATAAGATTTTTCTTGCACAACAATGATAAGTTTGGAAATATGTATACATATATTCGATTTGCCAATATTTTAACATAATTAACATGTAGTGGATATCCTGCCATCTAGGGAAGGGGTGGGGAAGTTAGGGGGGAAAATTTGTAACGGAAAACTATGTAAGGGTTATTGTTGAAGAATTACCCACACATATGTTATGCAAATAAAATAAAATTAAAAAAAAATTATTGGTCTACCTGAAAGCCATGGTCAAAAAAAAAAGAACCTTTATATCATCTTTCAAGAAATTGCTAAGGAAAACTATCCTAATATTCTAGAACCAAAAAGTACAATAAAAATTTAAAGAATACAGCAATCACCTTTTTTTTTATTAAAGCTTTTTATTTGCAAAACATATGTATGGGTAATTTTTTAACATTGACCCTTGCAAAGCTTTCTGTTACAAATCCCCCCCCCCAGTTCCCACCCTTCCCCTAGATGGCAGGAAGTCTACTACATGTTAATGATGTTAAAATACTTGACAAATCGAATATGTGTATACATATTTTTACAGTTATCTTGCTGTGCGAGAAAAGTCAGATCTATAAGAAAAAAAATCTGAGAAGGGAAACATAATGCAAGCAAACATCAATAGAGAGCATGAAAATGTTATGTTGTGGTCCACAATTCATATCCCTCTCTCTGGGTGTATATGGCTTTCTTCACTGAACGATTGGAAGTGGTTTGAAACATTTCATTGTTGAAGAGAGCCATGTCCATCAGAATTGATCATCATATAGTCTTATTGTTGCCATGTATAATGATCTCCTGCTTCTGCTGATTTCACTCAGCATCAGTTCATGCAAGTCTCTCCAGGCCTCTCATCCTGCTGGTCATTTCTTATAGAACAATAATATTCCATAACATTCATATACCATAATTTATTCAGCCATTCTCCAATTGATGGGCATCCATTCAGTTTCCAGTTTCTAGCCACTACAAAAAGGGCTGCCACAAACATTCTTGCACATGTGGATTCCTTTCCTTCCTTTAAGATCTCTTTGGGATATAATCCCAATAGAAACACTGCTGGGTCAAAGGGTATGCACAGTTTGATAACTTTTTGAGTGTAGTTCCAAATTGCTTTCTAGAATGGTTGGATCCATTCACAGTTCCACCAACAATGTATCAGTGTCCCAGTTATCCCACATCCCCTCTAACATTCGTTATCTTTTCCTGTCATTTTAGCCAATCTGACAGGTGTGTAGTGGTATCTCAGAGTTTTCTTAATTTGCATTTCTCTGATCAATAGTGATTTGGAGCACCTTTTCATGACTAGAAATAGTTTTAATTTCATCATCTGAAAATTGTCTGTTCATATCCTTTGACCATTTATCAATTGGAGAATGGCTTGAATTCTTATAAATATGAGACAATTCTCTTCATATTTTAGAAATGAGGCCTTTATCAGAACCCTTAAATGTAAAGATGATTTCCCAATTTATTGCTTCCCTCCTAATCTTGTCTGCATTATTTTTGTTTGTACAGAAACTTTTTAACTTAATATAATCAAAATTATCTATCTGGTATTCAATTAAGAGTTCCAGTTCTTCTTTGGACACAAATTCCTTCCTTCTCCATAGGTCTGAGAGGTCAACTATTCTATGTTCCTTTATTTTACAGCAATCCTCTTTTGAAAGAGATCCCGAAATGAAAACTCCCTGGAATAATATAGCCAAATTCTGGAACTCCCAGATAAATGACAAAATATTTCAAGCATTCAGAAAGAAACAATTCAAGTAGAGTAGCCATAGTCAAAATAACACAAGATTTAGCAACTTCTTTAAAGGATCGGAGGTCTTGGAATATGAACAAGAATTACGTGCCCAGAAAAACTGAGTATATATAAGGTAGATACTCAATGAAATAGAGGATTTTCAAACATTCATGATGAAAAGACCAGAACTGAATATAAAATTTGACTTTCAAGCACAGATCTCAGGAGAAACATAGAGGTAATCAGGAAAGGAATATCATGAGGAATTTAATAAGGTTTATCTGTTGACATACCCACATGGGAGAACAATACTTGTAACTCATAAGAACTTTCTCCTTATCATGATAGTTAGGAGTGTATATAGAAACATGGCACAGATACAAGTTGAATATGAAGGGATAATATCTAAAAAAACAAAATCAAGGGATGAGAGGAGAATGGGAAGGGGAGAGGTAGAATGGTGCAAATCATCTGCCATAAAAGAGGCAAGAAAAAAACTTTTATAATGGAGTGGTAGAGGTGGAGGAGAGAGGGAGTGAGTAAACTTTCTTCTCATTAGAATTGGCTCAAAGTGAAAATAACATGCACACTCAATATGGGTATCCAAATCCATCTTCCCTACAGGAAAATAGGAGCAGAAGTGGATATGAGAAGGGGGAAGGTAATAGAAGAGAGAACAGATTGGGGGAAGGGGGCAGTAAAAAGCAAAACATGTTTGAGAAGAGACAAGTTAGCAATAGTAATTATGAAAAGAATTTTGAAGCAAATTTCTCTGATTAAGGCTTTATTTCTCAAATGTATAGGGAAAAGAGTCAAATTTATATGAAAAGATAAGAGCCATTCCCCAATTAATGAATGATCAAAAAATATGAACTATGCTCAAAGGCCTATAAAATCATGCTTCCTTTTTGACCTAAAAATACCACTACTAGACATGAATTCCAAAAGAGATTTTTCAAAAAGGAAAAGGACCCATATATACAAAAATATTTATAGCAACTCTTTTTTCAGAGCAAAGAATTAGAAATTGAGGAAATACCTATCAATTGGAGAATGGATGGATAAATTGTGAAATGTGATTGTAATGGAATATTGTTTTATAGGAAATGATGAGCAACAGAAAAACCTGGTAAGCTCTCCATAAACTTAAACAAAGTAAAATGTATTGTGTACAAAGTAATAGCTATGTAGTGGGATGATCAGTTATGAATGAATTTGCTATTCTCAGCAACACAATGATCCAAGACTACTCTGAAGAACTCATGAGAAATGCCATCCATACACAAAGAAAGTACTGATGTGTCTGAATATAGATGGATGTGTATTCTTTTCTTAAGTTTATTTTTCTTTAGTATTTTTTGGGGGGATATCTGTGTTTTCTTTTACAACATGACTTTCATGGAAATGATTTGCATAATTTCACATATGCCTTCTTCATGGGGGTGGGGGATATGGAAGAAGAGAGAGAATCTCTAACTCAATGTTTTAAAAAATGTAAAAATTGTTTTACATATAATAGAATAAAACGAAAAATATTAAATACATTAAAAATTTAAAAAGCAAAAGTCAAAATGAAAATGAAAACAAATGTGGGGAATTATCTTTATGTGTGCTTGGAAAAATAAAATACTATTGAGGAAAAAAAATAATGCTTGATGAATAGATTGCCCTTTGAGCTAATTTTTCTAGCTAAGTATATATTGCAATAGAGAAACAGTGCATTAGACCAAAGACTTTTAATGACCCCATATGAGGTCATGTAACTGAAAGTGATCATCACAAAAGATTTGGCAACTGTAAAAAAAATCAAATATTCTGTCAAGATTAAAGCATTCTGTAAAAATAAACAAGCACACATACCTCATTAGTATGCAAATTTGCTTTCATCTTCAATAAATGATAAAACTGCATGTATACAAAAGAATTGTTTTAAAATAAATTTTTTATGTTAAAAAAACTTGGAACTCAGTCTTACAGAGATGAATATTGAAAACTATCTTTACATGTAATTGGAAAAAATACTATTAAGTAAAAAAAAAGTATGTAATACATATTGTAATTGAGAACCCATTCCTATTCAATTTGGATAATTCAAAACAGTTTGGATTCTATTTATGTATCAGATGTGATTAATAGTGCCACAAAATAATAAGTGCTTTGTCTACTTAATACTAAGAAAATATGGTATAGTGAATAAAATTCCATACTTATAGTCAGAAAAAAAAACAGATTCAAATCCCACCTGAGATAATTTTCTTCTTGTATGACCCTGCACTAAATTTCACTGCCTCAAAGTTTACTTGTCTATAAAATAAAAAAGTTGAATCAATGCTTTCTACACTGGTTTACTTGTAGCTCTAAATCTGTGAGCCAATGAATTGTATTGAGAAGGAAATAAATTAATAGGTGGGAAAGAATATTAAAAATTATAATGGCATAGTGGATAGAGCACTGTCCCTGAGGTCAGGAACACACCAGCTCAAATCCTGCCTCAGACACTTCTTAGTTATGTGATGTTGGGCAAGTTACCTTAATATCTATCTACCTTAATTTCCTCCACTACAAAATATAGATCATAATAATACCTACTCCTAAGGTTATTGTGAAGATCAAATGAGGTAATATATATATAAAGTGCTTAGCATAGTACTTGACATATAATAGGTACTATAGAAATGCTAACTGTCATTATTATTAATGTAGTATCTAAAGATTTTTATATTCTAAAAGCTGTATATCAAGTGAAAAGCTATTTATTGAATCCTACTTTTCTTTGGACATTCATTATCATTTTAAAGATATAGCATCATGTGTAGGGGACAAGGGGCAGGAAGGCTAGTGAATATAAAGAGTCAATCATATAATAAAAATCTTATTTAGAAATTCTAAAAGTTACTCTCAGATATATTAAAAGTCATACTTCAGAATCCTAACATTTACATCAAAGAATGTTGCACCTTTTTCAAAGGGCAACCTCCCACACACCTTCTACAAGAAAAGTAAATCAAATGGACAGCCTATCCACTTTATGTTGGCACATTTGGTGAGAACATACACATATTAAAATGCGCCAAGCACTAAATGATCATTTCACTGCCAGTTCTTCCTGGCTACACAAGACTTGAATATTGAAACAGCTGCGATGATTTTCCCATTGCTTTAAGAATGCTGCAGAAGATGCTAGCTGAATTCACTAATATCTAAGGCAATACCAGTTCACTAATTCACCAAGTGTTTAGATTCAACATAAAGAACAAAATCCTCTGCATAGACAGAAGAATTCATTATCGCCTTTTGATTTGTTGGAAGAAATCATTAGTAGTTATTTTTAAAAGAAAAAAATTCCCTTAGGGGTATTTATTGATCTCCATCTTAAAACTGTCCCCATCTTCAAGTTTGAAGTAGGGAATAGAACCGGCCTAGGATGGACTCTGTTTCTGTCTTTCTGCTTCTGTAGCTCTGTGTATCTCTGTCTCTATGTTTCTGCCTTTCTATCTCTGTCTCTTTCCTCTCTTTTTTCTCTCCTCTCTGTTTCTTCTCCATATTTCTGTAATTCTTTTCATCCCTCTCTTCTTCTCTCCTCATCTTTCTTCTCCTTTCCTCTTCTCTTATCTCCTCTCTTCTTCTCTCTTGTCCTTTCCTCTCTTCACTTCTTTTTTCTTCTACCCTGCTCCTCTCTCTTTTCCACATCCCTTCTTTCCTTTCTCTTTCCCTTCTCTTCTCTCTCTCCTCTTTGTCTCTGTGCCCCCTCCACCCACAGTCTGTATCTCTGTCTTTCATCTTTCTCTGCATCTCTGTTTCCACATATTGGAGGCAATTCATCATGTTAACCAAATTGATTTCTTATTTTCTTAAATGTGAAAAAATTTGAGCTATGCAGGACTTTTTCTTTGAATTCTCTTGCCCCAGTCACATAATTTTATAACTTTTGTGAACACACACTCTGAGACTATTTATCTTTGATCTAACAGGACAATTTAAATACAGGAACCATAGGAAATATCTCTCTTTGAGACTTCTATGAACTGATGCTGAGTGAAATGAGCAGAACCAGGAGATCATTGTACAAGGCAACAGCAAGACTATATGATGATCAATTCTGATGCATGTGTCTCTTCTCAACAATGAGATGATTCAGATCGGCATCAATGAGCTTGTGATGAAGAGAGCCATGTATACCCAGGCAGAGGATTGTGGGAACTGAGTGTGGATCACAACAGAACATTTTCACTCTTTCTGTTGTTGTTTGCTTGCATTTTGTTTTCTTTCTCATTTTTTTTCTTTTTGATCTGATTTTTCTTGTGCAGTATGATATTTTCGAAAATAGTTATAGTAGAATTGCCCATGTTTAACATATATTGGATTACTTGCTGTCTAGGGGAAGGGGTGGGGGAAAGGGAGGGAAAAATTTTAGAACACAAGGTTTTGCAAGGGTGAATGTTGAAAATTATCAATGCATATGTTTTGAAAATAAAAGTTTTAATTAAAAAAAGTTCCTTGCATCACTAAAAAAAAAAAAAAGAAAGAAATATCTCTCTTTAATCTGTGTTCTGGCACAAAAGAAACAAAGAGGATGCTAAGGTGGAGGCTTCGAATCTAGGTAGCTTCCCAGTCTCAGGGGAAAAAACCTGCAAGAGGCAAAAGGATATGGGATAATGGAGGCTAAAAATGTGAAGAAGTTATCAGCAAGTGACTGGGTGACTGTAATGTTGAGTCTACAAGATTTCTCTTAGGTCTCTCTATCGTGAGAAATAAATTCATAAAAGCCCACTTTTTTTAGGAAAGTGGCTGAACACATGGTTTTAAATCCCTCTTTAAATGATGATGGGCACCGCCCCTTTCAGAAGCTCAATTTCTCTCTCCAGAATTTTACCTTCATCTCCAACTCAAAAAAATTTCTTTCTTCAAGAGATAGCCTAGAAAAAAAGAAGAAAAATCAGAAACCCATCTTTTACTTAGTTTTTCCCTATTCCCCAAAGTCTTCCACTGCTAGCACTTTCCTTCTATAAATATGTTGTATTTGATCGTTTTTTATTTACTTGTATTTATTTTGTATAGTCTCATATGTTTGATCTCCTCCCATTAGGATATAAGTTCACAGAGAAGGACTTTTTTTTCCCTCTATACTTTTATCCTGCATGCCTAGCACAGTGTTTGGCATAGTTTCTAGTACATAGTAAACACTTAACAAACATATATTGATGGATTGATCAACAAGATGTACATAATTAATACATGTACTAATTGTTATGAAGTAAGCATTTTAAAAATCTTAAAGTGTTTTCCCCTACTTCCCTTTCTAGGACTTGTAAAAAGAAGGTTGGATAGATGGTCCAGACAAGAGTACTGGGTCTTTTTTATTTTTCTTACCATTTTCTTCAACATTCAATAAATTGTGGGGACACAATGAATAACATGTCTATATTTTATGAATGTTGCTGTTGTTGTTTACATGAAGAAAAGAACATACAGAAGTAGGGTAGAAGTGAAATATATATTTTTTGGTTTTCTTAATAACTCTGAAAATAATTCATGTTCATCTTCTAATAAAAATGTAAAACCTGACAGCAATAGAAAAGAAGAAAAAGAAGAAAAAAGAAAGAGGAAGAAGAAAAGAAGAAGAAAGAAGGAAGAAGAAAGAAGAAATAAAGAAAGTAAAGTGTTAGGCACTGTCTTAAGTACTTTACAATTATTATTTCATTTGAGCCTCACAAAAATCTTAAGAGGGAGGTGGCAGCTAGGTGGCAGCTAGGTAGTGCAGTAGATAGAGCACCAGCCCTGAAAGTCAGGAGGACCTGAGTTCAAATCTGGTCTCAGACACTTAACATTTTCTAGCTGTGTGACCCTGGGCAAGCCACTTAACCTCAATTGCCTCAGCAAAAAATAAAAAAAAATAAAAATAAAAAATCTTGAGAGGAAAGTGCTATTATTATCTCAATTTTATAGATTATGAAATAGGAAAAGAAAAGTTAAATAATTTGCTCAGACTCATACAATTAATAAGTTTCTGAGTCCACATTTGGAAGTGGGCCTTTCTGTGAAGTACTTGTGCATTAGTTCCAATCATCTCACTCTTCAGTCCTGGGTCTCTCCTATGCAATGGATTCACCTCAAATCCAAATCACCAGAGATAGAGGTATAGATTGCTGCCACTGTCAACCCAAATATCTGAGTCCCAAAACCTACTGCCACTGGCAAGCAGAGAACCCTGGTGACAAAAAGGGCCATAGCTAAGTGGCACAGTAGGTAGAAAACCAGGCTTGGAATGAGGAACATCTGAATTCAAATTTGGCCTCTGACATTAGTTAGCTATGTGACTCTGGGCAAGCCAATTACCCTTTATTTTCCCCACTTACTCATTTGTAAAATAGGGATTCACTGGAGAAGGAAATGACAAATAATTCCAGTATGTTTTCTAAGAAAACCTCATCCATGAACAAAGTTCATGCAGTCACATAGAGTTGTACATGATAGAACAACAACAACTTGTATAGAAACATCTACTTCATAGATCTACTGAGCTATAATCCAGATGCCCCTTAAAATAAGGTAGATGGGAAATAGAATACAGAGTAAAAATTACATTTTTTAAGTAAATACATTTTATTTTCTTTAATTTTACATTTAACCTTAATGTTTGAAAAGATATAATGATATAAGCATTCACTTCACTGTTCCACTTCTACCTCTCTGGTGTTTTGAGTCCTAACCTGTCTGGGAAGCAAAAAAGCTAGACTTCTTTGTAGCTCAGTTTGAGAATCAGAAAGCAATCAGACCCAGACCTTGAAACTCCTAAACTTGGATTCTGGGTACAACATTTAAGAATAAAGTCAGTCCATAATTAACACTTACTAACTGCCACTAGATTTCAGCCACTATACTAAGTATTAGTCTATTTCTTCTGATATATCTAATCATCTCTTTGATAGTTCATTTAAAAGAAGCTTTTAGAGAAAGTAGGTGGCCACAGGAACCTAAAATCTTTCCAGTGGCCAAAACTATATTTAGAATGGGGTAAACATACCTCTGTATTAGGGAGCCAGACTTTAGATGGAATATTGACTGTATTTTCAATCCTTCATCAAAATAGAAACAACTAAGCTCTTTAGGAGAGGTTTCCCTATGCATGAGCCTGAGTCTCTCTAAGAATCTCTAAGAATCACTCTAAGAGAAATAATCCTCTTTACAAAGATAAGAAAAATAGACCAGTCTCTTGAATCCAACAGAAGTTCTATGTTCTCAGTTCTAAGTTCTATGGTTGGGGACCATCTCTTAAGAGAGGTAGAGGATCTTTTTCTTGCACACTGGCCCATTTGACTTCTACATTAATCTTGAAGGAAATAATTTACATTTGATTTAGCTCATTCCTAACTTTTCCCCAAAAGAGAATAAAAGTTAATCAATGTGCAGCACAGAGCAAGTTTAGGAAAGTCATCAAAATGCATAATAAGAAATATTTAAACATAAAGCAACAAGTTATAATTCCCAGTACACTTTACAAGTAGGCTGATATTGAAAATATGAACATTTTGTGATACTGCTTAATAAGCATTTCACCTTCTCCTCAGCATTAAAAGTACCTCAAGGTAAGTATCTTCTGACAAGTCTGGCTTAGGGTTAGATCCCCTTTCCTTTTAAAAGTAGTTTGTTCCCAGAAGTGTTTTAGAGTATGTAAGGGATTCTTTCCAAAATACAGTGGAAAACAACTGAGGAGCCCAAGAATTTCTGAGCAGATTACCTCTCAGGACACTTTTTTCCTAAAAGTTACTCATCATTTTTTAATTGCAAATCTTTTTTTAAAAAAATTTGTTATTTCATAATTAACATGTAGTGGATATCTTGCCATCTAGGGGAGGGGTAGGGAGTAGGGAGGAAAAATTTGTAACAGAAAGCTTTGTAAGGGTTAATGTTGAAGAATTACCCATGCATATGTTTTGCAAATAAATAAATGAATGAATGAATATTACAGCAAATTAAAAAAATTGTTATTTTCCCCACTCACATATAAAAACATTTTTTGATGATACACATAAATTCATTTTTTTAGACATATTGACCTATGAACCTCATTGGGAAAGAAAAATCAGAACAAAAGAGAAAAATCACAAGAGAGAAAAAATAGAAAAATAGAAGAAAAAAACGAACATAGCATGCTTGATTTACATTAAGTCTCCATAATTCACTCCCCGGATATGGATGGTGTTTTTCATCCAAAGTTTATTGGGATTGTCTTGGATCATAAACCACTGAGAAGAACCAAATCTGTCATAGTTGATCATTATACAATCTTGCTATAATTGTGTACAATGTTTTCATGATCCTGCTTGTTTTGATTAGCATCAGTTCATGTAATTCTTTCCAGGTCTTTCTAAAGTTAGTTGTTCATCATTTTATAGAACAATAACATTTGATTATTTTCATATGCTATAATTTATTCAGCTATCCCCCAACTGTTGGGTATCTACTCATTTCCCTCTTTTATGATTTCATATCCTAGTAGTGACACTGCTAGATCAGGATCACTTTTTAAGTACCTATTATCAGAGAAAGAAATGGAAAGCAGAAGATGCTTAAGATCAGAAAACATAACTGATATGGAGAGAGAGAATCGGACACACACACATGCAAAGAGAAGCAAAGACAGAAAAAGAGTGAGACAGACAGAGACCGAGACAGGCAAAGAGATGGAGAAATAGAGACAGACAGAGAGATAGACAGCGACAGACAAAGATGGAGGCAGAAACAAAGAAACAGAGACATGGAGACAGAGAAAGGCAGAGTCAGACATGAAGAGGCATAGAGAGACAGAGAAAGAGACAGACAGTAATAGACAGAGAGACAGAGATAATCATATGCCACGTGTTCCAGATACAAAAAGAAACTTTGCCATAAAACAAAGATATTCATTTTAATGTCAACTGTATTGAAAGCTTTTATTTGGGAAAAATTACAGATCAGTCTGATTTGAGTAAGATCTTTTGTATCCCAGAATATGAAAAAAAATGGTATTATTTGGAAACGTCAATTGGGAGTAGGTTGGGGACAATTTTGAGTGACAAGTTAAGGCAAGCAATATAGTGCCACAGAGAATTTTTTTTAGCATAGAGATAACATAGTTGTTTCCGTACTTTAAGAATGTTAATTGGACAGCAATATATAAAATGATCAAAATTCGGTGAAAGATTGAAATTAGGGAGACTCATCCATGATAGAGATAAAAAGAGACTTTACAAGAGTGGAGCTCAGAATAAAAAAGGAAAGAATAGATCTAGAAGTATCACAGATGTAGAAAGGGTAAGAGTTGGTGCTGGATTGAATGTTGGAAAGTAGGAAAGATGGAAAGAGTCAGATGACTCATGTTTGAAGCTCAGGATAACTTTAGGAATAAGGATGTCAAGAGAGAGAGTAAATAGGTTATTTGGTTTAAAAAAGGCAAGTTTGACATATCAGCAAAGTCACTCAGGTTGATTTATCTGGGCTGAAAATTAGACGACATGTCTGAATCTTGAAAAGGAAGTCAGAGATGATGATTCACATCCAATAATAAAAGTAGCTAACATTTGTATCATGTTTTAAAGTATGCAAATTGTTTTCCATATATGATCTCTTCACAATAATCCTGGAAGATAGGTGCTATTATTATCCCCATTTTATAAATAAAGAAACTTAGACAGAAATGAAGTGACTTGCCCAGGATTTATCAGTTAGTCTCTATCCTGTAGAACAGCGATCCAAAAAATCATAAGGAAGATTTGACCTGGATTCTTCTTGATTCCAGTTTCAGCATTCTATCTATATACCCCTCTTGCTGATATAGGAGTTATCTGAATAAAGGTAATAAATGAAACTTTAGGAATGGATAGGATTGCTAAGGGAGAATGAGTAGCTAGAGAAAAGCAGAGGTGCTAAGTATGAAGTCTTAAATAACATTTCCATTTACAGTAGGAGACAGAAGAAAAGACATGGAGACCGAAAAAGAGGTGTCAGAGATTAGAAGAATCAGGAAAGTGTTGCCTAGGAAACCCAGGGAAGAGAGAGAAGTCATGAGAAGCAGATGCCTTTTGGGTAAGACCAGCACAGAAGATCCCTGTATAGGAGATTCATCAAACAAGATATAGAACAAGTCTTATAGAAAACTACATTTAAGGAATGCAGTGTGGAGAGTGAATTGACAGCTTATATTTGTGGAGCCCCTGGGCATAGCTCACAGGAATGTCAGAAGCATTTGAGCAAACCTGCAGTGACCTTCAAATTCTGGAATTCATCTGGACATCGGCCAGGAAGTCATAGCTGCCTCTAAAGAAATTACAAAGTAATCTCTACTCATAGCAGAAGAAGGCCATGACTTTTCCTTTAATTTATGACTGTAATACTTTGTGAAAGGAACCCAGTAATTCTTCTCTTCAAATGACCTTTGCATATGGATCTTACATTGGTGAGATTTAAATTGAGAGCTAAAACTGTAATGGGGACAGCTGCTTCTCAGAGGAGTGACATTACACACGTTTTACAATGCTTGGTCACTAAAAGTTGGAAGGTATTTTAAAAATTCTAGTTTTGTACCAACTAAGATGAAATGTTTTTGTTTATGTTTTTGGGGACATCAGAAAGTTGAGAGATAATTTTAATGAAATGAGAGGCAAATACTAGACAAATACAATGCAATAAGTTTATGGAATATTGTGTACTATTTTAAAAAATCATTTAAATTCTAGATCAAACCAAGAAGAAACCAAGTGAGGGGTAGGGTGGCAGTGTTAGAAATACTTCCCCACATACATGCAGAGATACAGACTATCAGCTAGTTCATTCATGCTTGAGGATGGGGACTGGTAGCCCCATTTAAGAGCTCTCCCTAGTGACCCATGCCAAGATTGCACTTTGAGCCACTATTCTAGTACACACTCCAGGAAACAAAGAGGCACTGATGCATAACCACCTGACCTCCTTCTTTTTCAACCACACAAAGGGAAGATAAACTATTAAAGAAGACTATTTGAAACACCAGAAAAACTATTTTATATTTTCTTATTCTTTAAACCCCAAATAGAAGGCTACTTACTCAAGGAAACATGACATCTAATCAATAATGACCTTTCTTCTCATATTGCTAGCATCATAATGATAACAATTATATAGCACTCTAAAGTTTGCAAATCATTTTGCAATTAATATCTCATTTTATCTTCACAATAATCCAAGAGGTAGGTGCTATTATCACCCCTATTTTATTGTTATTGTTCAGTTTTTTCAACCATGGCTGATTCTTCCTGAACTTATTTAGGGTTTTCTTAGTTAATACACTAGTTACTTACCATTTCCTTTTCCAATTCATTTTAAAGATGAGGGAACTGAGGCAAATAGGATTAAGTGACTTGCCCAGAGTCACATAGGTTGTAAATGTTCCAGGTTGAATTTGAACTCAGGTTTTTTCTGTCTCCAGGTCCAGCATTTTATCTGCTTTTGCTACCCTAGGTGTTTCCATGTTGGAATTATGTAATCATGTATAGTATACTCCCTATACATAATAAATACTTAATAAAATTTATTAAGTGAATGACTTTTAAGTTGGAAAAGGAAGGTATGCATGTAGGCCAGGTAGGGAGAGGTTGTTTAGAGCCTTTCTTAACATAAATGCATACTATTGAGTATTTTCAAAAGTCAAGGGAAAAACTCTATTAGATAACTTTGCAAAAAAATTTCATTTCTGTTGGAATGTCCTTCTTTGCTTGATTTCTATGAATCTGAATAGCTTTGTTTCCCTTTCTTTATCTCAGGATAAAATCACACCTACCTAAATTCACCTACATAAATTCTAACTGAAATTGTTTATGTTTATGTTTAGATACAGACTTTTATCTAGATTCATCTTCTAAATGAGGGTTTCTTAAAATTTTTCCATTCAAGATCCCTTTTTGCCAGAAGAATTCTTAATTGATTCTGGGTATATCAATATAAAGAATAGATGTACCAATTAAACATTTTCTAATAACAAATCCTAATTTCTTGATCCCCATATTCAATTATAGCCTAACCCACAAAATGGTTGCCAACCTCAGTTTAAGAAGCTGGGTACTAGACTAACTTGAAAGAGGGAGATACTGAAGTGGTCTTATAGTAGATTTCATCCAAAATACTTTTTGCAGCAACAAAATATTGCTATGTTTAAAACTTGTTCATCTCATGCCTGATTTCCTGACATCCAACACAACAGCTGGGCCTCTTGTAAAGTAATCTCTGTGAATACTTAGAAGAATCATAGAAAACGAAATAATCTCTGTACTTAAGGTTAGCAAATTTCAGTGGCTTACAATAACACATAATAAACACATATAATCACACATAGACTGTAATAAGCATGTTCAATGCACCTTTCAATGACTGTATTTACAGATCTCTGTTGTTTGTACTGTGCATTTTACAACTTGATTAGAGTTGATCTAGCACTTTATTGTAAACTGCTCTCTGCTTTATGTATTCAAGGTTTGTTTCCCCAGTAGTCTCCCTCCTTGAGGGTAGATTGTGATTTTCTTCCCTGGATTTCTCCATATTATCACATTGACACTCAATAAATAAAAATCAGTAGGTATTCAATAGATGTATGTTGAATTAATTTTTGTCCTTGTATCCCCAAAAAAGTTGCCTCTCCAGGTTTTTTCCCAAGATATTATACCATATTCTATGTCTCTATTATATTGTCAAATAATCCTATTGTAATGCTAAATAAATTCAATAAGGTGATACATATGTAAAACGTATTCACACACACATATGCACACACATATGTGTATATATGAATGTATTTATTTTGACCTAAAAACCAAAATGACATCACTACATTGAGGTCAAGGTACAGTGTGTCTGCTTGAGGCTGATTGGATAAATATGAGCTTAGAGGGATCTACTACACATTGGGAACAAATATTTCATATGAATATTTGGAGTTGAGATTTCTCTAAATTTGTGCACCTCACATTTCTTTTGAGTTGCTGCAATTCTGTGTTATTCATAAAGCATAAAACCTTCTTTGATTGGGCATGCCACATTGGGTAGTCCTGTGCCAGTATTTCCCTTGTCCAATAATTGATTTCAGAGTCCTTCAGAATGTCTTTGTTTTGCTCCTCACTTCTGTATGAACATTTTCTTTGTATGAGTTCTCTGCAAAATAGTCTTTTAAGCAGACATATATATATATATATTTATATATGGCATTAATATGGACAACACACACTATATAAATATATAAGTATATATAAATGAAAGTTTTACCTAATGCTTCTTTAATCACTTAGTGGCTAATGGATTTTAATTAACTGGCAGAGTATGTGATCATCTTTGGCTGGCATATTTTTAAATGGTCTCTTCAATGAAATTGTTACTCAGACATAATTAATGACATTTTAAAAAGGACATAGAGAGGGTATTCAGGAAGAGCTAGCACCTCTAGTGTTGGGCTTGTAAAGCCTTTTCCAGGGTTTATCATTCACCTCACCCACTTTCACCTGTGCCTATAAGAAGCTATAATATAGTAAGAAGTGTAACTTGGGCATACCCCAGTAAACTGTCTTGGCAAATGAGCTAGACCAGGTTGAGGGAAACTGATAGATCTCAAATCCATCAATGAGTTAAGGAGATACCTACCCTAGGCATGTGAAGATTTCCCCTAGCAGAATGAGGAGATGAGAACAATTTGCTCCAATGACCATGAAGGCATCTGAAGCAGAGGCACTGTGGAGTGCTAGAGCTTTATCAGACATTGAAGATGCCAAAATCATCCACCGAATCCAGTACAAACACCCAAATCACCTTGACTTTTTTCTTGCCACTGGAAGTCAATGACTCTGGAAGAGAGAAAGAGCTGAAGACTTTTTGCAACTCTGCCTCACTTAAATCCAATTCACATATAAGTCAAGTCATTACTACATTATGTCATTGATCCAGAGGACATACAAGAAGAAAATGGTTAGTACTCTAAATATCAAAAGTTTTTTATAAGATTTTTTGCATAGCACCTTTTCTTGTGTTTTTTCTTTCTTTATTTTAACTGGGATAGAGAACCTAGATGACTGGCAAGACTAGGAGATACATCTAGAGCCTACTAACAAGCAATATCCCAAAATCAATGGCAACTATAGCTGAGTTGAGAGCATCACAAGGAGTTACCTGCTTGATTTGACCCACTGGGGAACCATACCAATTAAATTAAAGAGCAAGCAGCTCATTCCTTGGATGTATTACACCCAGAAGAAAACTTGTTGGGAATTTTGCAAAGAGAAATAAGGACTCCCAGTATGAGGAAGCGGAATGTACCCCTAGTGGTGGCAAAGAAAGAGAGAAGAATATTTTATAAGCAACCACTTTTGGTCCAAATCTACTCTCCCCAGGGACCAAGTGGGCATGTAGAACAAAGAATGTTGATATACTTCCATCCTTACTATTCCTTTTCAATAAATGTCATTTTGTAAATATGAATTGTTATGAATTGATTAATTGATATTGTGGAAATGTTAATTAGTTAAATTATGTGGGAAAGCACAGTGGTAAGGTTTGAAGACTGATAGGTAAGGAGATACTGACCCCGTCAGAGTTACAATAAATTCTTAAGAACAGCCATAATCAATGAGAAAACATGATATGGAAAGTGGGGATTGTTCAGAGAGGGTATTATATCTGTTTGGCATCCCCTGGGACACTACACATACATTATCTCATTTGATCTCACTGAAACCATATAAGGAAATTCTCCATTATTTCTATTTTACAAATGAAGTAAACTAAGACTAAGAGAAAGTATGACTTACTCATGGTAACACATTTAGTAAGTTTCTGAAGCACAATTTGAACTAAAGTTTATTTGTCACCAAGTCATATCAGAATGCTACAGGGAAGGAAGGAGTTTTTATAATAAAGTAGGATGTGTGTTTATGTCTTACCCCTACCAGTTTTGGAATACATAGCCAGAAAGATAGTTTTAAAAGAATTGAATTGACTGAGAAGAGAGTGGGCAACTGATATCTTATTAGAGAAGGAAATGTACTCTTTTTCTCTAGTTGGTTATAGAGGAATTAAATATTGAAGCCATTTATACCTTGTTGAGGAAAGGTCCTTTCTCATTCTTTCTAGGTGAAAGGGAAGAAAGAAGCTACTAAATGAACATAACCAAGAAAAAAAACTTTCTGAGTCTAAAGAACAAAGATTGGATCAATAAAATAAGGAATCAGTACAAAATACAATGTTTGCTTGCTCAAGCCATGCTTGAAAGCTTCAGAGAATATCTAGAATGTAGTTATCTGAGTTCCTTTATCAATCCACACTGAATATGTATTTATCCCTCTGAAAAATTTGGTATTAGTGGAAAAACCCTGGTTCTATTATGCTGCTATAAGGACAACTGAGAGGAGAAAATGCACTTAGAATTAAGGGGGGGGACAAAAAAAGCACTCAAAGCATAATATAAATTATCACAATATAAATTATCTCCACACACAAAAGAGTGATAATTAAAAACAAAACAAAACAAAACAAAACAAAAAAACACCTTCATACATTTTTGTAGGGAATCCTAGTGAAGAATTCCAGTGAGTCTTGGGCATGCCTTTGTCTAAATTTGTTTGCTGAGAACTTTGAAATTCACTTCTAGCTATCTGACAAATCTCAGGAAGCATTAGGAGGATTGACCATCCTTCTGGTGCCTTAATTAATGAATATCATTTATGGCAACCCTTTTTTTACCCCAGAAAACCTGGCCATTTCCTGGAGTAAGCATAATCCTCCTAGAGTAATGAACAAATATTCTCTTTGGTGGGCCTCTTGTGATGGAGAAATCCTGTACCTGAAGAGATTACTCTGTCTTAAGGGTCATGTATTAAATGAAAATATTTAATGTAATGCCTTCTTTGTTCTCAGCCTATGAAAACCCCTTAGTAGAAAGGGACTTTGAGAACTTAGGAGGTTGATACCACTTGCCTAACATCATTTTCCACTTGAGACTCTGGATAGTTGTGACTCGTATTCTCTTCGCTGTTGGAATCCAGATGCTGGAACTTCTTCAAACTGGTGAAGATGTATATTGTATGTTGTCTATTCTTTGTTTGTTTCTTATATTGTCTTGGTGTTTTTAATTGCACATTATTTTTATGCTGTTTCCTTTTTTTCTTAAATATTATTTAAATTTAGGTTCAAGCAATTATATAAACTTGTACCCACCTTCTTTATGATTATGCCTGTTGAATGTGAATTCTGAACCTAGATTAATCCTAAAAATTGATAAACAAAAACAGAAGCAGAACTTTTAAAATGAGATTTATTAACAAATTATATTCAACATTATCACCTCTTGGCTAACTGATACTTGAAATTCATCAAAACATAAAACAATTTGTTGAACCATTAACTAGAGAATTTATACTTTACATCAATTTTGCACTATCCAAACAACTTCTAATACATGTTCACCATTAAAAAATGATCCAACTTGACCAACTCTTGATGATAGACCTCTCTGACATAGAAAGTTTCCCTGCTTCCAGTCATCTCCAACCCTCTAAGTCCCAGAAGAGATAGAATTCTCTAACTCATAAGGTTGCCTTCACTGGATATTTCTATCTCAGAACAGATACTCATTGACCTAAGATCAGGAAAGAGCAAACCCCAAAGAGGCAGCCCAAACTCAGGCTCAGATTTGTCTAAAGAGACATATGCTTTAGCTGCCATATGTTCTCAGCTATATGTAGTCAAGGGTGGGAAAGATGGTCATTCACACTTTTCCAAATGTCTTTCAAGATGCAGTTTGAAAGTCCTTCATGATTCACAACCAAAAAGGAAGAGAGCTGAATAAGCAGGCTCTTCTGTATTTAAAGCCAGTAATAGAGACTTTTATCATGTCTCCATGTAAGCTCTACAACATGAGTCACATCACCCCTCCCCAATCTAGCTTCCATCAGGTCACACAGATATAAGAATAACAATTCTAAGCACATTCCAAAAAGTTGGCCTTCATTGCATGAGACTTCTCATGCATTTCCTGGAGATCATGGAATTTGGAGAGTATCCAGAATTCACTCCCACATTGAAGCAAGTATATAGAACTAATAAAAAAAAATGAAAGAAATCTTTAATTATAATTTCAGGTAGGGGGCAGCTAGGTGGCGCAGTGGATAGAGCACCAGCCCTGAAGTCAGGAGGACCTGAGTTCAAATCTGGTCTCAGACACGTAACAGCTGTGTGACCCTGGGCAAGTCACTTAACCCCAATTGCCTCAGCAAAAAAAAATAAAATAATAATAATAATAATTTCAGGTAGAAGAGAGTTATGAAAGAGTGTTGGAGTAGGGAATTTCAGAGAAACTCCAGACTGCAAAGAAGAAAATGGAGATAGTGAAAAGTCCATTGCATTTATGGAAAAGTTAAAAATTATGAATGTCAAGTTGAGGAGCAGCAATGTTTACCCACTGACCCATAAAATATTCTCATATTTTACAAAAAGTTGAGTCCCAACTTTAATATTGTATCAGGAAAAAAGTTATCTGCTGACCTAAAATCTCATATCTCCAATTTCCTTTCAGATATCACAAACTCTATGTCCATTATACATCTTAAACTCAACATGTCCAAAACTGAAGTTATTATCCTTTCCCTTACACCTTCCCTCTCTCCTAACCCTTAAGGCATTTAAGGACAACACCATCTTTCTGGTCCCTCAGGTTCACAAACTAGGTACCATTCTCAGTTCTTTACTATCTCTCCCCTTCCAAATCCAATTTGTTGCCAAGACCTATACATTTCACCTTGGAAATATTTTTATTTTGAATATGCCTTTTTCTTTTTTCTGACATTGCTACAGCTCAGCTTTAGACCCTTATCCCCACATTTGTGGGCTATTACAATAGCTTCCTGCTGGGTCTGACTACCTCATATCTTTTCCAATTAATTATTTTCCATTCAATCATCAAAATGATTTTTTTAAGTGCAGATCCGACCATGTCACCTCTTCCTAAGTAACCTCCAGTGGCCCCCACAATCAACTACAATATCTTTTGGTTGTCAAAGTCCTTTATGACTTAATCTTCTCCCACCTTTCCAGTCTTTTCATAATTTATTCCCCAATATGTATTCTTCAATCCAGTGACACTGACCTCTTAGTTATTCCACAAACTACATAATCCATCTCTTGGCCCTGGGTATTTTCTCTAGGTCTCCCTCATGACTGGAAAGTTTTCCCTCATCATCATTATTTCTTGGCTTCCTTGGCTTCTTTTAAGCCCTAACTAGAGTCCCATCTTCTACAGAAAGTCTTTATCAACCCTTCTTAATTCTAGTTTTTTACCTCTCTCACTCTCTCTCTCTCTCTCTCTCTCTCTCTTTTTTTTTTTTTGCTGAGGCAGTTAGGGTTAAGTGACTTGCCCAAGGTCACACAGTGAGGATGTGGTAAGTATCTGAGGCCAAATTTGAACTTAGGTCTTCCTGACTTCAGGGCTGGTGCTCTATTCACTCTGCCACCTAGCTGCCCCTCCTTTACCTCTCTTAATTAT
This sequence comes from Myrmecobius fasciatus, assembly GCA_023553655.1. Lineage (NCBI taxonomy): Eukaryota > Metazoa > Chordata > Mammalia > Dasyuromorphia > Myrmecobiidae > Myrmecobius > Myrmecobius fasciatus. The sequence goes on along the minus strand of JAJPUD010006670.1, from coordinate 70,798 downwards.
TTCTTATTTAACTTCTCTAAATTCTAATGCCTCCTTTCTTTCATTTTTTAAATTTATCTTTATTATATGGCTTGTTTATGCATGTATGTTTGCTTTTTTTCTCCCCCCAAAAATTGCGAGCTCCTTGAAGACAAGGACTGTTTTTAGCTTCTTTTTTATCTTTGAAACTTAACACAGTGACTGGCCCAAACTAGGCATTTAATAAATACTTATTGGTTGATTGAATGATGAAAAACAAGTTTACTTTCATTTGCCTATATTAAAAATTGTGCAAGTGTTCATATCAGGCTTTTGAAACACTTAAATTATATTCCAGCATGTTAAGAAATTTGTAGCCTGTGACTTTTTTTTTTACTTTCTATGTTAATAGGATTTTCATTAATACTAACCTTGGGAATTCTGTATGGTGCCACTACTCTTATCCTGCTATTCCCCTGGTAGGCAGGAAGCTTTAGTGGTCCCTCAGGGATGTGTCCAGACAACACTGAAATTCAAATGGTGAGAATGCAAGAATACTTGTTTGGCTAATGTAAGGAACAACTTGGATGGAATTATTTTAAACTCTAAGAATATGAGGCAAACAAAATGAAGCCTAAACAAGTAATGTTTTCATCAAGAATTAAATTGAATTACAATTTTGAAAAATGTTAAACCACTGGAAAGAACTCGTGGATAAAACTAAATATATAGAATGAAAATGACCTAGGATAACATGCAGAATAAAGGAAGGTCAAATATTGTGCCTTAGAATAAAAACTAAACATTTGGCCAATTATCAAAAATTTAATAACAAAAATATAGATTGTTCATGTGGAACCCCAGAGTTTTCCCTCCTTTCTCTCCCTTCCTTTCTTTTTCTGTTTCTGTCTGTCTGCCTCTCTCTGCTTCTCTTGGTTCCCTCTCTCATATGATAGAGAATTATTTTTAAGAATTAGGGAGGAAAACCTATAAAAGTTAACCTAAAACTAATGGAGATTTTTTTCCCTTTAAAATGTTAAGTTAGAACTATGACTTTACCAGGAGAAAGATAATTACTTAATAATGGTTGAGCTTAAATTTACAGTTGTGGCAACAAAATAAGGTTTAAAAAGGCCAACCAAGGTCATCATATTAGGAAAGAAATTAATACAGACTGACAAATAAATTTGTCTATAGGACTTATATTGCTTTAAAATTCCATGTCCACATTGTCTCTACCAGAAATGTCTCAAGTACTACCCAAATTTCTTTACCTAATCCACAAAGGATTAGTGGTCTCTTCACTGCAGATCATTTCAATAATAAATTATAGGGATATAGTGAGGAAATGAAGTCCTGCACACCCAAAATGTACTTTCAAAGGATCTTCTAGCTTAATAACAAGTATACCAATTCATCAAAATGACTGCTACATATAGAGAACATAATATATAATGTCATAATCTTTAACGTTAGTATCTCTAAAGATAGAAGACATTTACAGCTATCTTCAATGTAACTATTTGGGCCTTAGTTGACATGGTGTTATATGAATCCTCTATTTCCTATTAGGGGTGGTAAAGGGGTAGAGAGGACAGAAATAGAGTGGCAGAAACAGAGATACTCAGACGACAGAAGCAGAGTAAGACACAGACTGATAAACAGTAGGACAAAAAAAAAGATATTTTATGCTCCTCTGACCATCATATTAGGTCAGAAAGGAAAGTTAAGAGATATTATAGTACTTGAACGGGTTATTTTAATAGTCTAGGCATGAGGTGACAAGACCCTAGATCTATAGTAGTGTCAGAAAATGAAAGGGAGATATTTCAGAGATATTACAATAGTGAAATTAAAATCTCTTCAGGATGCTACTGGGCTCCAGGGAAGTCCCTCATAAATAGCTTTGCAACTATCTTCAAATCTGGCCTATTGCTTTCCAAACAGTCAATTTTTCAGATTCTGTCCTAGAGTTTTTTATTCTTGCTATTACTCATCCTAAATGTTGTATATGTTTAAATAAATATTTATATATTTTTCTAAACTCTATACTGGATAATTACAATCATTGTAGGTATCTTCCTTTTTAAAGAAATGTCAGTTTTGAATTAAAGGCAATCCAATCCTGCTCACAACAGAAAGCTAGCATCTTAATTCATTTGCATTACTTCTTAGGGCCCAGTTTCTTGGGACCTAGTGCTCTGGATGAATTTAAGTGTGGGAGAGACAAATAATTATGCCTCACACACATTCTAAAACTAGAATATAACCCCTGTCAACTGATAATTATGATATTGCTAAGAAAAGCTAAGTAGACATACTGCTAACATTTAGTACCCTCTCTCAGAATAAGTAACGTGTAATTTAAAGGCTTTTCTCCCCATTCTGCAAGTCTTTAAACATGTATTTATCATCAATCAATACATGTATCAATTTGTTAATATGTGTATTTATTTCAACATATAATCTGCAAATCTTGCATCAAAAGCTCTTACATGCCACTTTCTAATCTTAAGTCAAACAGGGTATTGCTATCATTTCTCTTTATAAACAGTCAGTACACAAAGTTCAATGAAGATGAGTTTACTTAAAAGTCAAAGAAAATAAAGAGCACTTTAATTTGAGCCTATGGAATATAATACCATCCACTGATGAGAAATCTATCTCAGAGTCTTGAAAAGACTCAGAAATAACACTTCAGGCAGGTCTCAGCTCACTGGATGTCTTGCCTCTTGGAGCTCTCCATGGTTCATAGCAGGTGGAACTTGTGGTTCCCTACCACTTTGTAGCTAGCAATAATGATTGTCATTTCCTGTGCTATTTACCTTTTAGATAGCTAAGAGTTGTTGCTCTGCCTACAGTTCTTTTTGACCCCCAACAGAAGCCACTGCTAGCCTTTCTAGAGGAGAACTTCATGTTGATATGTAGAAGGGGCTACTTCATATTTTCCCTGGTATAGAAATATACCAGCTCAAACCCTAGAACAGACTGCTAATGATTTGAGTGTATCCAGAGTCTGATATATGCTTATTTCTTTGGTCTTAACTCTCTATTGAACGAGTCCAACTCCTGACTGTCCTTTTCTTTATGTTCTACTTAAAATCTTGTTTTGTCACATCTCAGCCTCAACATACTCTGCCTTCATTCCTACATGCCTGAAGCTGAACAAAGCTAGAGGAAAACATGAAGCTATGTTAACTGGATCCATTACAAATGTATGTTACATAATCTCATTGGGTCATCAATGAAGCAAGGGAACCCTTTTACACCTCACTAACCAATTCAATACCCCACTTAACACATATGACTTTTCCAAACCTTTTTTTGCCTTTCATGGCACACTTTCAGCCTACATTCTCAGGTGAGAAAAAAAAATGAGCCATTCTTCATGAGTTCTCTCTTCTCCTTACACCTCATTATATATTGTTCAAGTATTTTCTATCAATTTCTTTTTTTTATCCTTGGCTTACATAAAGAAATGAACCTTAACTGTGCCAAGGTAAACCCTTCTACATGCACAAGTGATCTTATTTCATTCTGTCAGCTCCAGCAGATTGTTCCCTCTATTATTTTCACTGAAACCTACGAACATGCTCACATCTCCCATTCTCAAAAATTCCTCATTTGACCGATTTATTCCCACTAGTTGTCCTTACATATCCATACTTCTGCCTTTTATAACTAAATTCCTTGAGAAGACCACTTATAGGTGCCTCCACATCCTTGCCTTTCATTCTCTTAATCACATATAATCTGACTTTTGTCTTTTTTCATTCAAATGAAACTATTCTATCCAAAATTACTAACTCTCTCTAATTGCCAAATTTAGTGATCTTTCCTCAGTTCTCATTCTTGTTTTTTTCAGCTTTTGATCACCATCTCCTTCAAGAATACTCTGAAAGGAAGAAGAAGGAAGGAAGGAAAGAAAAAAGGAAGGAAGGAAGGAAGGAAGGAAGGAAGGAAGGAAGGAAGGAAGG